>KN473000.1:36713-64692 GCA_000787095.1 Periophthalmodon schlosseri
AGTGCACTGCTCTGTCTCCTGTTTTGTCTCTACATCGATCTGTGCTGACAGGGAAGAAGAAAGCAGGTCACATGACACTTGTGATAGATTGGTTCACTACAAAAATTGCGTGTCTATCCTGATGAAAGTAGATTTACAGAATTATTCAAAGATGGGGTATTTTACTTCTATGGGGTATTAACTGCTAACACATGTAGATCACTGTGTTACCTTTTATTGTTTTGAAAATACTATATCCGCCAAAAACAACGTATTAACATGTTTCACTTTCGTGTTTAACGTTCTGAGTCTCCCCTCCCTTTGGTCCCCGCGCAAGTCAGTCCCTCTGCAGTGTGCTATCAACACAATCAGCGTGCACCCGGCCAATGAAACTACTGCACATCGCATCAGGTTTGTGAAGTTGGTGATACAAAACTGTACACAACCTTTTGTATATTTATAGAGAATTGTTGTGTGGGAACATGGGCAACGTAAGCTTGTGGGCTGAGCATTGCACGGAATCTTACAGCTAAGGGTTTGAATGGGGAGAGATCGCTAAAATCCTCAGACAGGCATGGATGACATCTAAAACCTCTTCAGGCACATTTTTGATGAGGGAACAATGTTTTAAAATGGTTGAAAAAACAAAAAATCTATTTTGCATAAGACCCCCACATTAAGATTATATATATGTGTGTGTGTTTCAATAGTATTATCTATGTCACGCTAACTTTCCTGTCCATCTAACATTTGCTTGACAAATTATGGGCACATTTTTCCACATTTTTTCGCAGTGTACATGCTTTGCAGCCTGTAGTGGCCACAACATATGAAAGTCTAAGGTCTTATATTACACAAAATTTACTCATGTGAGCTTTAAGCCATGTTAAACTGTTGGTACCTCCTCAAAAACATGCCTGGAGTTGCGTTTCGTTTCATTCACACGTTTGTGTAATCCTTTATTATTAGTCTGTCTACAACTCCAAAGCTCAAAATACTCTGTTCCACCTTGTGATGTCATGTAGTGGTAGTTTTCAATTTAACAGCTACCTTTTACCTTTTGTTCAGTAGAGACTGATAATTCCATTATCAAACAGTTCATATCTGTCAACTGGACAAAAAAAGTTGTTGGAGAAAAGACGTTTCGCTGCTCATCCAAGCCACTTCTTCAGCTCTGGTCATATTGCTGGTGGACGCCGCCTTATATCTATCTGCAGGGAGGAGCAAACTACACTGAAACTAACACACCTATTGTTTACAGTTTCTGTGTGTAGGCTAGGTCTATTGAGCTACACTATGTGTGAACTGTACCTGAGTCATATTTCGCATAATCATTGGCTCGGGGTTTTGTCCTTTGAGTAATGAAGTGTTTGTAGGTTTGAAATAGACTGGACAGACAAAGCAATGTGGTCTACTCCATCCAGTGTAGTGAAGACTGCAGTGAGCGTTATATTGGAGAAACAAAACAGCCACTCCATAAAAGAATGTACCAACACCGTTGTGAGAGCTCCTCAGGACCCCAGTCTTTCGTACATCTCCATCTCAAAGCCACTAACCTCTCCTTTGAATATAGTGAAGTACAGATCTTAAATGGCTTAAGAAGGGAGTTAAAGAGGCAATTTTTGTTAGAAAAGACAGTCCTTCTTTGAACAGGAATGGGAGCCTTAGACATCATCTGTCACCTATTTATAACTCCATCCTCAGACCTAAATCTAAACAAGGAAAACATTAGGGCTAGGCAGTATGCTAATAGCATCTTAGACCTAAATCTAAACAAGGAAAACATTAGGGCTAGGCAGTATGCTAATAGGTGTGAGATCACCCATTCGGGGAATGAATGATTATGTTAAATATGACTCGGGCACGGTTTACACTTAGCGTGACTCAATAGACCTAGTCAACAAACAGAAATTCTGTTAGTTTCAGTGTAGTTAGCTCCTCCCTGCAGATAGATATAAGGCAGTGTCCACCAGTAATCTGACCAGAACTGAAGAAGAGGCTTGGATGAGCAGCGTAATGTCTTCACTCCGACAACTTTTTTGTCCAGTTGACAGATTTGAATTTTTCTTTTACTATGGATCATACCTGGACAACTGAGGGATTACACCGACAACTCCAGGTATATTTTTGATGAGGAAACAAAATGACATGGATCAGAAAATATCCGTACCCATCCTCCCTGACGCTTGACCCAGGGGGCAAAGTTCTCCATGTAGCACTCGGCATAGCCCTGCATGCGCTGGGTCCCAGTCGCTGTAACGATGCGGCGGGACACCTCCATGGAGACAGCTATGCGGCGCAGGGTGGGGCTGGTGTCAGGGGGCGGGGCTGGCTCATCGCACAACCTCAGTTCATTGATTACGGCATCCTGGAGGTGGGCGAAGGACGCGTAGGACAAACGGGACAGACTGGAGCGTAGGAACGGATCCGACTCAATCTGAGGTATACATGTAAACATATATCTAAACATACATATAAACACACATGTAAACACATGTGCAAGGACCGGTGACATACTGGATATACCAGATACACAGACACACCCACTCCTATCAGTCAGCCTCCGTCATGATCTGAGTGAGTAACAGGTGGATTTAACCAGTCATAGTGAAGCAGAAACTCAGAAGGACATAGTACCTCGAAACAATAATTGTGACAAGCTCAAAGAAAATCACCCTTCCATACATGCATATGAGTGAAAGGTGGAGCTCAGCTATAAATGTCATTCACTTTATGATCTGTGTCATTTAAATGAGAAGAATAATCAAGCTGAGCTGGCATTTCTTGACCCTGATAAGACACATTTGTGAAGAGAAAACCATTTCATTGAGAGAAGGCCCAGGGTTTGTGCACTGTCGGCAAAGCAAAGGGTGGCTACAGTGAGGAATTTCAGTGTAATATATATATATATTTTTTAAAATGTGTCAGTTATTTCATTTTTTTTTCTTTCCTATATCATTCATACCTCTTGCGTCATATATTTGAGGTCTCCTATGTGCATATAAAATGTATAAAGTAGTAAATTTAAAGAAAAAAAAACACACTGAATGAGAGGGTGTGTCCAAACTTTTGACTGGTAGTGTATGTTTAATAAGAATTCTGTTTGACAGGAGAATGAAAATAACTTTCAGGAAATTACTGGTTCTTTGGTATTTATTAAGTATAACTGCAGCCAAACCGGCTTGTCAAGGCTCCATCTCATCTGATCTCTGAAGCTAAGCTAAAATAATAAAATAAAAATATAAAATCTGTCAACTGGACAAAATATTGTAGGAGTGAAGACGTTTCACTGCTCATCCAAGCCGCTTCTTCAGTTCTGGTCAGATTGCTGGTGGACACTGCCTTATATCCATCTGAAGGGAGGAACTAACTACACTGAAACTCAAAAACACCTATTGACCTCACTATCTTCAAAGGAGTGGTTAGTGGCCTTGAGATGGAGATGTACGGCAGACTGGGGTCCGGAGGAGCTCTGAAGATAGTGAGTGACAGATCTTAGCCAAGGAAAAAAGAAATGGTTTGAGAGGGGAATAATGAAGCAGTTTTTGTTTGGAAAGACAATCCTTCCTTGAGCAGGAATGGGGGCCTTAGACGTCATTTCTTCCCCATCTATAAATCCATCCTCAGACCCAAATCTATAAGTCATCCTCAGACCCAAAGCAAATCAAAGAAAACAATAGGGCTAGCCAGCTAATATGCCAATATGTGTGAAATCACTCATTAGGGGCCTGAATGACTATGCTAAGTAGGACTCAGGCACAGTGCACACTTAGGGTAGCACAATAGACCTAGGTTTGTAGGCTAGGTTTAAAACAATAGGTGTTTTAAGTTTCAGTGTAGCTAGCTCCTCCCTTCAGATAGATATAAGGCAGTGTCCACCAGTGATCTGACCAGAACTGAAGAAGCGGCTTGGATGAGTAGCGAAACCCCTTCACTCCTAAAATGTTTGTCCAGTTGACAACTTTTATATTTTTCTTTTGTTACAAAAGATGTGCGAGTCTGGAACACGCAATACAAATCAGCAGCTGTGGCTGGATCGTCCCACGTTAGGACAGAAGTTTGTCACGCTTTATGGTCCAACTCCAGACCTTTCTGGATTGAAATAGGATGTAGAAAGGACTGGCTGCTAACAAATTCAGTGTATTATTATTTCATTCAGTATGTTTTTATATTTAAAGTTTGTCTGAATTGAATTTTAGACCGCTAATGAAACTACGGTACATTGCATCAGGTTTGTGAAGTGGCTATGTACAGTTGTACCTTGCTTGGCTTGTGGGCTGAGCATTGCACAGAATCTTACAGCTAACCTTAAGGAGGGTTAAAACGGCTCGGGAGAGATCGCTAAAACACTCAAACATGAATGGATGGCATTTAAAACCTCTTCTGGAGGTAAAAAAAAAAAAAACTATTTTGCCTAATAGCACCTTTTTAATGAGTTTTGATGCTTTTTAATGCCTGTAAAAATCCAGGAGCAGGTGCATTTATGACAATGCACAATGATATAATTATGATAAAAAACAAACACATATGTTTCCTCATATCAGCTCCAATAATGGAAATGTCGACTACTGTATGTACACATTGCTTTTTCATGAGAGGAGCAAATAGAATGAACAAAAAAAGAGCAAAAGTGTAGAACCTTAGTGTTGATGGCGTCTCCCTCCAAACTAATGAGGTCCACTAGCCTCTGCACCATCGTCTCTTTGTCATACACTGAAAAACACCAAACACTTTCTCATTTACAAAGACACAGGCCATGTTTTAACCTGCTACAACAGTGCTGACCTAACATTGTTTTAAATGTATTTACATATGTCCTTAAATGGATGTACACAGCTGTCATGACACTTGTTCACTTATCTGCTTCCTTTAGCACAATAAGCAGCTATGATCTGTATAATAGGCTTGACCAATAATATTCAAGAAATTATGATATCTGTGTAATCGCTCAGTCATCCAGGTCTGATCCATAGCAAAAGAAAAATATAAAATCTGTCAACTGGACAAAACGTTGTAGGAGTGTAGATGACATCTGAAGGGACCCAGACCCAAAGCAAACCCAAAGCTAAACAAAGAAAACAATAGGGCTAGCCAGGATGCTAATAGATGTGAAATCACTCATTAGGGGCTTGAATGGCTATGCTAAGTAGGACTCAGGCACAGTGCACACTTAGGGTAGCACAACAGACGTAGCCTACAAACAGAAACTGTAAACAATAGGTGTTCTGAGTTTCAGTGTAGTTAGCTCCTCCCTTCAGATAGATATAAGGCAGTGTCCACCAGAAATTTGACAAGAACTGAAGAAGCAGCTTGGATGAGCAGCGAAACATCTTCACACCTACAACGTTTTGTCCAGTTGACAGACTGGTGGTAGGCCTACCACCATCGAACTGGTAAGAGACCAGTTGATAGATTTTATATTTTTATTTTGCAAGAAATGATGATGTGTCAAAAGTGACTTTGTAGTCTATACAATAAGGAGAATTATTGGAAGAAGGTAAAAGGGACAGGAATCCACTGCTTGCTGTGGTGGTATTGAAATGTTTTGGGGTTTTTTTGAGTATCAAGTTTTTTGTTTTTTTAATTCATACATTGCTAGGTTGTTAGGTTGACGCTCCTAGAGTGGTACACTTGTGACAGTTGCCTTCTGGACCGCAGTAAATGGCCGGCCTGAGAGTGCTTGAAACAGGAGGTCTTGGAGCAGCTCCACTCGCACCCTGGTGCGGGGCGAGTGTGCTGTGAATGCGGCTGACCTCGGGCCAACGTATGCAGTCTGCGGTATGAGTAGAAGTGCTTGGAATTGGCTAAAAGCGCTCTGATGACATAGATTTGTATGAATGGGCGCTGCAGAGCTACTATTTGACACGTTCGTCTGATGAGGCCATTTGGATCAACTTAATATCAGCGACAATCTCCTCCTGCTTTCAGAGAGCACGCGAACATGTGAAAACGACCAGACGTGCGCTACCAGTTAAAAGTTTGGACACGCCTTCTCATTCAATGTTTTTATATACATATATACTTACAGAAGACATCAAATATATAAAGCAAGATATATGGAATTATGTAGCAAAGAAAAAACATGAAATAACTCTACTATATATTTTTATATATTAGATCCTCAAAGTATCCACCCTTTTCTTTGTTGACAGTGCTGCAAACCCTTGGTAAAGAGTGATCAAAGCAAAGGGTGGCTATGAAAAACAAATAAAATAAAACTAAAATACTAACTAAAATAAAACAACTTTTGAGTTGTTTCGAATTAATTTTTTGTCTGCTATATTCCATATATGTCATTCATAGTTTTGATGCCTTCAGTGAGACTCCATAGTATAAATAATTATGGAAATAAAGAAGAAGACACAAGAGAAGGAAATAAAGCAGAAGACACAAAAGTGAAAAAGCTTGTCCAAACTTTTAACTTGTCGTGTACTTCACAGAAATACAGCCTACTGTGTTTGAAAAACGTGCAGAGGGAAGCGCTTTGTGCATTTGTGGATGAGAAAGGTCCATATCACTTTCTGCAAGAGCCATTGCAGACTAATAAATGTGTAGAAGTTGTGCTACACATATCAGTCTGGCGTAATATGGCATAATAGTAGTATTATGGAGCATAGTATGTCTTCTTTAACAAAAATGTCAGACCAAGCACCAGTGCATCGGGCTGTGGTGCGTCCGTGCGTACCTGGAGAGGGCTGCCTTGGAGGGGGCTCTTGTACAGGGGGCTCTCGTATGGGAGGCTTGGGAGACGGCCTCTTGATGGTGGAGCTCCTGTAGGCGATCTGCTCCAGACGTTCTGCTACCTCCTCGTAGAACTCCGGAGGGTGGCCTGCACACACACACAAAGTCACACAAAGTGCTGACCACAGAGCAGAAGAACATATATACTTGCACTGTGAGTCTTACTGGGGGAGATGATCAACGGGGGGTTCTCTGGGGCCTTGGGGGGGCCCAGGGGCAGGGTGCTGGGGCGGGTACAGGGACGGGGCGGGCACGGCTCTCTCTCCTTTAACTGGTCCTTCTCCTTGTCCCTCTCCTTGTCCTTCTCCTTGTCCTTCTCCTTGTCCTTCTCCTTGTCCTTCTCCTTGTCCTTCTCCTTCTTCTCCTTCTCCTTGTCTAGTCTCTTCTTGAAGAACTTGGTCAGTTGGCGTTTGATCTTCTTCCTGCTCATCTTTTTCTTCTTGTCAGAGTCTTCTTCATCTGATGAAAACTGAGAGGCTTGCTCATCCTGGAGGACAGGAGCAACACTTACATCAATCACTCATACATCATCATCCATCACCCTTCCCCATATCTGAGCCAGGATCCTTGTCAGGAATACCTAGCTGGAGTGCAGGTCTAGTGCTGTTGATGGAGAGAGCTCACCTCATGGTCCCTCTGCTGTGTGCTCTTGCCTCGGGGTAGGCCCTTGGGTGAGCGGATGCTCCGGTGTGGCAGCTGTTTAATGAGGCCCATGAATCCATTCTTCTTCTCATCTCCAGAGCTGAGCTCCTCGGCCTGAGAGTCCCAGCCCTCTTTGCCATTGGAATGGTATCTGAGAGGGAGGGGCACAATAATGAGCAATGTGGGAATGTGGTAATATATTTCATTAAAATCTGTGCGCCTGATAGGCTTGAATTGTCACTATTAAAGTAAAGCTAATGGCCTTGTCAGTCGTCAAAGTTCATATTTTGCTGTGAATGGACAAATCCATCTGTCACCCTCTCAGAGCATGAGGCTGACCAATAGGAGGAGGGGGTACATCACCGCTTCTTCAGATGATAATATCATGATTCCTAGATCATTCACTTGCCCAGTGCCCACCCATACTAATAATCTACTAATCCCTCCTCTCTGCAACTCTCTGATTGGTTACCTGATGTGTGCCACTCTGTCACTGGTTGCCCCGTGCTTACATTGCTCTGTAATTGGTTAACAGCTGCAGTTCTCTGATTGGTTACCTGTCCTTATCTCCTCTCTGATTGGTAAACTGCCCTTGCTTCTTTCATCTACCATCGTTCCTGTCCCCAAGAAGCCCCGGATCACTGGACTCAATGACTGCAGCCCTGTAGCCCTGATGTCTGTAGTCATGAAGACTTTTGAACATATGGTTCTGTCCCACCTCAAGTCCATCACCTCCCCCCTCCTGGACCTCATGCAGTTGACCCCATGAGTCAACAGGCCTCTAGACCAGGCTATCGACCTGGCCCTCCACTAGATCCTGCAGCACCTGGAGTCCACAGGAATCTATGCCAGGATTTGGTTTGTGGACCTCAGCTCTGCATTCAACACATACACTGTATAAAGAAGTGGACTGAGGGAGTATGACATCACTCATAGTGTTTGGCTCCAGCCAAATGAAACTCATCGAGGCTAGCAGTTATAGGGGCAAATTTGAAGCAGAGTTCCACATTTGGAATTCCAACCGCGAGTATCATAGCAACCAAAGAGCCAATCCATAGCAAGCCTGTTGAAGGTAACACCCTTCTTGCTCACACTACTGGTTTAGCAGGGAGTGGGAATTCACCCGCTCCCCTTCAACAACACAGTCAATCAAACCTGTTGCTAAAAACTATCATGATCAACTTCAGGGAAAGAAGGCGCCTGATTTGTCTGTTATTAATGTTCATATATTGATTTACGGTCAAAATAGCAAAATAAAATGTAGAGCAGGTTAAGATCAAAATGACAAGCCTGACAGCAGTAGTTACAGAGAGACAACATGCAACCTGCAACATAGGGCAACATGCTCACTTCCCATTGGGAGCACAATGGCTAGCAAGTTAGCTACGTCTATTTATATATACAGTCTATGGTTCAATACCATCCTCCCTGGTCTGCTCCAGGACAAGCCCTCTTTGGTCTGCCCGACTCCATCTGCAGGGGGAGCACAGACGGACCGGAGTCAACGCGTGCAGCTGGGAAAGAATGTCTCTGATACTGGAACTATCAGCACAGGATCTTCACAGAGCTGTGCACTTTCCCCTCTGCTCTTCTCCCTGTACACCAACTACTGCACTGCTCCAGCCGCCACTCCGTAAAGCTGATCAAGTATGAGACAACACCACTCTCATCGTGCTCATCATGGACGGCCGTGAGCTCTTTGCTCTTTGCTTTGATTGGTTCTCTGTTCTTGTCCTCTTCTACTCTCCTCTTTAGTCAGTTACCTGCCCTTGCCCTCCTATCTGATTGATCATTTCTCATTTGTTATCTGTTCTTGCTCTCCTCTCTGGTTGGTCACCTTGGTTACCTGTGCTTGTTGTGGTCGCGGTAGGCTCCTCCCACCCTGCCAGGCCGCTCTGTCAGAGGTATGTTAGCGGTGCGGTGCAGAAAAGCCTGAAGCACCAGTCGAGTCTCGGCCTTGACCTCCAGCATGGACACGGAGGACACCGAGGACACAGAGGAGGAGGAGGGGAGGCGGCCCCCGTTCTCCATGGCTCATCACTGCACAACACATAGGGGAGTAAGGTACACTTTATAGTCCCCCGAGGGAAATTTGTCCTCTGCATTGGACCTATCCTTCAGTGTCTCTAGGTTAAACCTCTATTTGACCCATCCTTCAATGTCTCTGGGCTAAATCTGCATTTGACCCATCCTTCAGTGTCTCTGGGTTAAACCTGTCAGGAGCAGTGTGACATATCTCCAGATCTTGAGCTAGTCTTGGTCAGGACTACCTTAGCTGGAGGATTTGACCTATTATGCATGTTTTGGGTTGATGGGGGAAAGCGGAGTGCCTGGAGGAAACCCTCCCAGACACAGGGAGAACATGAAAACTCCACACAGAAAGGCCTTCTTGCTTTGAGGTGAGTTTGCTGCCCACTCAGACACTGTGCCGACAATTAATGTATGTCCTGTAGTCAGGTGGTCTGTAATCTATACTGGAGCTTCTTGGGAAATAACTTAATGCTTAATAATCACAGATCTGACCTGTAACTTGGCCTGGTAGTGTCACCTGCTTGTCTCCATGGAAATACATTTAATGCCACACTGTGGCATTATATCATAAAAGCATCTCATAAACATCTCCATAGGACACCTTTAAGCCTAATCTACATTATGACTAACCCAAGACTGATTGGGAAAGGCTATTTGGAAGAAAAACATCAGGTATACACAGGCTACATCTAAAACCCACCCATATCATAAGACCATAGTAACAGTTGTATAAATGTGACCACTCACCAAGTTAAAAAGTTTAGTATTTCTTGTAATAGCCTACCTTACTATCTATAAGTAAGGTAAGCTATTACAAGAAAGACTAACCTTAAAGACTGATTGTTTGTTTTGACACAATGTGCACATAGCCTATAGGCTTACACATTACATCAATAATCACAACATCAATCCGAGGTCAAACTTTTAAACTCTTAAAGGCTTAGATATTTATAGATAGACCTACAATTATTTTTCGTACTTTAAGCAACAGTAACTTTGATAACTTTGAGGGACGTTTTTATCCTCTCTGCACCTCTCAGTTCTCAGTCTGCTCCTACCACGTCGTACGTGAATAGTAAACACTTTCATTTTGTCTGAATGAAGCAGACTGACCTGTGTGCCGCCTGCGCCCACCAGGAAATACCTCCACGCCACAAACCGGGACAAAGAACAGGTTTACCCGTAGAAAAGCCCTTCACCCCGGCGTGGTTGTGCGTAGAAGCTGGGCACGGAGCGGATCATAGGGGAGAAAAGAGGTCGTACCTTAAAGTCCAGCGTGTGGGTGCGTGTCGCGTCTCCAGGTTTCGGACGCTGCTCCGCGATGCGTCCTGCGTTTGTCTGCGGCTGCTCGCACATAGCCCCGCCCCTGTTTTGACGTCAGCACAGGGAGGCGTGGCCCAGAACTCTATTTTAGGACTTCCCCATATTTTATGTCAGAGAAATGATTACCTAGTTCTGGGCTATTCATTACAATAATTTGGGATAAACTATTACATAATAAGTGGCATATCTTTTGTTTTAATTCTTGTTTGATTCTTGACAGGTTTTGGTGATTCTTTGTTTTTTTTACGTAATTTTGTGGGATAATACCATAGACCAAGTGGATTAAGTGAGTGTGATGTCCCCTATAGCATTCAGCTCCAGTCAAATGAAGCTCATCGAGGCTAGCAGTTACAGGGGACAATTTGGAGCAGAGTACCGACCCATAGTATCATAGCAACCAAACAGCCAATCCGGAGCCAGGCTGTTGAACGTAACGCCCCTTCCTGCCCGCACCGTACGCCCCTTCTGCCCGCACCGTTTGTTTAGTAGGGAGCGGGCGCTTAGCAACACTAGCAACAAGTCAAACCTGTTGCCAACGCTAGCGGGAGCAACCTCAGGGAAAGAAGGCACCTGATTTGTCTGTTATTAATGTTCATATCTTGATTTACGGACAAAATGGTGAAAAAAAAAACAAAACACCAGGATCATTTAGAATGGATCAAAACTAACATTTAAAGACCAAAATGACGATGCTCACTGCAGCAGTTACAGAGAGAGGGGTGACAAATTTACCATGTAAAGTGAATTGGAGCCAGAGTCGGAAGTGAGGCCGGAAATGCGCCCATGATCACTTCCTATTTGGAATGCAGCAGCTAGCAGGTTAGCTATGTCCATTTATATATACAGTCTATGGATAGTACCTGTTGTAAATATAAACACTGGTGAAAAGAGTACTGCAAATTTGGACTAAAGTAAAAGTACAGTTACATGGCTAAAAAGATACAAATAGCCTACTGCTTCCAAAATTGTAGGGTACTTAGGTAAAAGTAAAAAAGTACACTTGAAAAATACTGTCTAAATCAGACTTGGAGAGACTTATCCATGCATTTGTCTTCAGTAAGTTAGGCTCCTGTAACAACATGCTCACTAGCCTCTTCAAAAGAGCGGTGAGACAGCTGCAGTACATTCAGAACACTGCTGCTTGGGTCCTGACTAGAACCAGGAAGTACAAGCACATAAGTCCTGTGCTCAGGCCTCTACACTGGCTCCTATGGCTCAGAGAATAGACTTTAAAGCAGCTCTGCTTGTTACAAGTCTCTCCATGGCCTAGCACCAAAGTACATCTCCCACATGTTAGTGCCATATGAACCATCTTGGACTCTGAGGACTTCAGGGACTGGCCTACTGCTGGTGCCCAGAGTCAGGACTAAACACGGGGAATCAGCATTTCAGTTTTATGCAGCTAAAATCTGAAACAGTGTTCCTGAAGATGTGAGACAGGTCTCTACTTTGACAATGTTCAGTTTAGCTGTGCATATGACTGAAAGCTTTTTATTCTGCACTCTTCTCTTTTAATGTTGATGATGATTATTTGTTTTGAATTGTTTGTATTGTGATTTTTATGTCTTTCTGTAAATTACTTTACTACTATTACTTTGTGTAGGAATTGTGCATTACAAATAAACTTGTTTTGCCTTGGCTACTAGTTACAGTTTTTAAGAGATTTTTAGCATCATTTTAGATTAGTGTTTTAAGTTTAATCAGTGTTTAAACAGTTTAAAGCTGAATTTTGTTTCAATCCATAATCTGCATACTCTCTGACCTCTGTGATGTGCTCTCTCTGCTGTGATGTGCATTTGTTGCTTTAGAGAAGAGGAGAGACAACAGTGAGACAGCTGTAAATTGGAACAAATGGGCTGTACTCCGTACTCATATGATTTTAAATGGAACTAGTTACAATTACATGGTTAGAATTATACTCAAGTACAAGTACAGGTTAAAACTCTACTGTTATTACACTACAAAAAAAGTACAATTACCACAGTTAGTACAATTATGTAATTGATCACAAACAATGGAGATCAGTTTCACAGTTTCTTGTTCCATCCAAACAATCCATGGTTTCTAAAAGGAACAACATAAATACACAATAGGTAAATGCTATCAAAGTATATTAACATGAACATATAATTCCCTAAATACTTCCTTAAAACAAAAATAGGCTTACTTAAGTCATGGACACATGGTTGTCTGGAGTGTGGATGGTCATAGAGCTGGTGCTCAAAATGCTCTAACTTGGCCCTTTTAGGTGTGCTCTCCTATCTGTCCATCAGAGGCTGCCATTTCCCATCTATTCAGGGAATTTGTAACAGGTACGGCCAATGTGCATCCGAGCAAATTTATCATCTCTTCAGAAAGGCAGTGCAGCAAGAGGGATGAGCTGGGCAACAAGTCTGGTGTAAGTTCTGTCCTGTATAAGAACATCAACTGAATGTATACGGCCAGTCAGGACTGAGGTGAACTCTGATGATTTTATCAATGGGCCACTGTGCACGAGGTAATTGTGGATCCACTACAAGGGCTATGATATCCTCACCCAAGTTGTTGACAGGACTGGTCCATTTCTGTCTGGACTGAAGGATAGTCCAGTGATAGTGATAGTCATGAATGAACTGGGCCCAGAACTGATCTGCCAGGATTTGGTTTTGATGCCAATGTTGCCGCCCCATAACCTCAGGGACATAGGTGACTTGTGGCAATGAAGAGTCACACCGCTCCAAAAGCAAGATGTTCGGAGTGACAGGGTCAACACTGGCCAAATCCGAAGAAGTGTAACCCAAGGGTTTTGAATTCAGGATGCCTTCAGCCTCAGTGAGAACAGTGGACAGAACATCTTCCATCACAGGAGACCTGTAGGAGAGATCCCTTTCCCAGATACCTCCAAAATGAGAAGAGTTCACAGGGTTAACCCGGAATGTAATATGGTTTGGTTCAAGCCTCTGTTGAAGGTCGGGTTCCATGGCCTAGAAGGTTTCTTGAGGCTCCCTTTCGGCATGACGGAAACTGGTGCCTTTGTCGGAGAACAGCTCCATTGGTCTACCTCAACGGGATATAAATCTTTGGAGAGTGAGAAGGAAGGCATCAGCATCTAGAGAGGTGAGTAGCGCCAGGTGGACGGCTTTGATTGTTATACATTTGAAAATGACTCCCCAATATTTCTCGGTGTGTCGTCTGAGTTTAACCAGTAGATACCCGAAGCAGTCAACTTCTGTAGCATAAAATGGAGGGCTTATTAATCAGAGACTAGCGGGGGAAAGACCTGCAAAGACCTGCTCCGAACTAGAATGGATTAATCTTTCATCAAAATCTTTGATTAGAGCCTTGGTGGATGGATGAGAAGGCTCAAGGACAACAGAATGGATATCAGGTGAACCAGGTAAATTTTATTATTTTTTTTGTGATATTAGAGACAATACAAACTATAAAAGATGTTAGACATTTTAATTTGAGGGAAGAGGGATGCATACATCCAGGTTTGAAGGGTGTGATGAGACAATAAGAATGGCATCTGTTCTTCTTATATGGGAGTGTAAGTGTGTGTGTGTGTGTGTGCGAGCGCGTGTGTGTGTGTGTGCGAGCGTGTGTGTGTGTGTGTGTGTATGTGTGCGTGCGTGTGTGTATGGGTAGGTATGGGTAAGTAATACTTCCTGGTCACACCTTGATAGAAATAAGAGGAAAAGGGTGAGACATTTAAAGAGAAGAGAAACAATGAATAATTCAGTGACGTTCCAAATTTATTTATTGATGTATTTTTTGCCAAATAGGTTCAGTACAGCTAAGGGCAGCGGGCCTTCTTCCTGGTCACACCTTGACCCTGAGGGGGGTGCTGATCAGGATGGCTCAATTGTGAGGCAACCCTCTAACCTGTTAGGGAGACGGTCTGTCTCAGCTCAGTCGGGCTAGTAGCTCTAGCTGACCGATGACTCGACAGTCATTGAGGCAACCCTCTGACCCAATAGAGAGTTGGTCTGCCTCATCTATTGACTAGCCCTGGCATATTTGTTTTTGTTTGTTTGTTTGTTTTTTTCTTTTCTTCTCCTCTCTTTTTCTGTAATTGTAGGGTATAAAAAAAAAAAGAGGGGATGGGGGGTGGGGTCCTACGGCACAAGTGGGGAGTATACATAGTCAGAAAATTATTGATTCAGATTAAGCTGAATAAATTGATACAGATTAAGGTAAATTGTTTTTCGTAATATAATAATTGGTTGTTCAAAATAATAATAAATACAATAAATAAATAAGAAGAAGTGAGAAGGTAATAGTGGTGGGTGGCAAATGAGTAGCAAAGAGTATGGGCAGATATTGTGTGTTGGTGTACATTTGTATCTATTATTATAGCTAACATCTCTTTTCAAGAGTGATATGGTCCAGAAGAAGGTTTTTCCATTGAGAAATGCTTACTTTGTCTTGTTTTCCAGTTAATGAGGATCATTTTCTTGGTGACAGCTAGGGTGAGAAGGGTTGTTCAGTTTGGTTGTAGATATGTCGCCAAGTCGCCTGTTAGTAGCTTTGTGACCCTTTCCCAGAAATGGTACACCGGTGTGCAGTGCCAAAAGGCGTGGATGTAGGTGTCCAGGGTGTTTTGGTTGCAGTTGGAACCCATTTTTGATCATCTTTGTCCTGTGTAGTGTGTTCTATGGATAATTTTGATTTAAATCAGTTGTAAATGTATGTTGGATATCATGGTGTAGATGTTTTAGCAGATCTGAGACCAAGAGATGGCATCCAGGTAACCGGATTAGTTGCGTCATCTTCCAACAACCTGTTGCCCCTTGCCCCCTTCCTCGATAGGTCAAGATCTGTTGACCTATCGAGGAAGGGGGCAAGAGCACAGAACCTGCTGCTTGTAGGGAGAGACGTACCAGCTGTTAAAGCCTTCAGCTCTTGAGGTAAACAATCAGCTAGACTCTGTTTGAGAATACTGAGCTCTGCATCCTGATAAGTAGGATTTGGAGCATCTTTTTTCTGTTGACTCATCAGCTTGTCGAATGTAGCTTGGACCATCTCAGACCAGGATGATCTTTGTTTAGCTCTATGTCAGGCAACACCTTGTTCTCCACAGATGTCAGGCTGCAGAATGAAATGTTGCGCAGTTCAGTTGAATCAAGGTACTTGTGTGCCTGGGGCTGAGTAGGCCTGATGAGGTCCCTTAAGAAAAGGACCATCCACCACCACTCTCCATTGACAGTTCAGGGACAACTCTTTCAGAGTCTTTCTCCTAGTGATGTCATCAGCTGGATTGTTAGAAATAGCCACAAAATGTCACGAATGGTAATCAGTAAGTTCCTGGAGCTCTGCTACACGGACACCCACGAAAACCTTATAGCAACAAGGTTCAGACTTGAGCCATTCCAGGACTATGGTAGAGTCTGTCCACATATGGATGTCTTGAAGAGGAAGGGTGAATTCTTTCTAAAGTACGGCAACCGTTTCCATGTGGCTCCAAAGGAAGCGTAATAAGGGCCTTTCCTCCAGTAGAAGTCGGACTTGGTGAAACATGCCCTTGATATCACCGCTTATAGTTACAGCATGCTCACAGAAATGCAGGAGGACCCCAATCAGTGAAGGACTTATTGGTGGACCAGGTAGCAGTTGTTCATTCAAAGATGTGCCTTGGAATCGGAAGGAGCAGTTGAATACAAGACAGCATTTTTTGTTGTCGAAAACCAAATGATGAGGCGAGTACAAAGTCTCTTCAGTTCACTCCCTCTTCTGAGGGGCAATTTTCTTAATGTAGCTCCAACGTAATAATTTCCACATTGTAGATGGAGGCCTTTATTGGATTGTTAGGAAGCTTTCTCTGTGTACTTCGCTGGTTAGCCATTGTTGCTTCCATCGGGGCTTTCAACTTAGGGTCCCTATTGGAGCGTAACAAGGGAGTAGCGTACTGTGCCACACCATCAACCACAACTCTCCTGGTCTGTGTCTCCAGTGTATGGATTGCATGAGTGTCTTGCTTGGAGCGAGTTACTTGTAAGGCAAGACATCCAGCTTCCATAGTTTCTCTACATGGCTGAGTAAAAAATCGGAGGAGGTTACAAAAGCAGTAAACAGACATTGGTGAGCTTGCACAGGGCCTTATATGGTCCAGCCGAACAGTGTGTGAATTGCTATTGGACCATGTTTCTTTCAACTTCAAATAGGTTTAATAGTAGAGATCAGCTGAGAGTTACTGGAGCCAATCAGGACTGGAGGCTTCACCTTGTTGAAGGGTTGAAGAGGTCTTGGAGGTAAGGGTAGCGTCACTGGAGAGAGTAGACTGGATAAATCTGATCAATCAGGTCGATGTCTTTTTGCAGTGAAGGCCTCATGGATACAATAACACACTGTTAGATTAGATAATGGGGATATTTCAAACTGAACTTTGTGTCCCTCGATATTGCTTAGGTCAGATCTGATCATGCGAAGTACAAGGTTTTCCTTCTCCCTCTTGAGTTGAAGATGTTGAACAGCTGCAGGGAGGATCATAGATCGGACAGAACTCTCATCCAAAATAGCACAAGTGTTGAGCGAGATGCCACCAATCCAAAAGGACAACCGGAACAACCTTCAGTAACACATAACCAAATGACTGGGTCAGGTAGACTTTACTTTATGGTTGTGTGCTGTACTCCTTGGCTATAGCATCTGGAGATGAAGTTCCACACATTCTGAGCAAGGCTTTCTGAGACTACAATCAGTAGAATGGGAGGTATGAACACATTTCCAGCTTCTATCGTCCTTCTTTAGCCATTCCTTAAACTCCACTTTAGAGCGAGCCTTCATTTGGGAACATCTGGTTATGTAATGATCATGGCATCAACAGAACAATGGACATTTAACCATTTGTTGGTTGCTACAGGAGATGTATGTTCTGGACGTTCTGGAAGAGGAGGTGGTGTCTCTTTGACTGGTAGTTTGGAACCCTGGCATAGGATGGTTTCACTTCTTGTTACAGGGGTTCTGGAAGATTTTCTTGCTGGTATCATACCAGCCAGCCAAATCTTTCAGATTGTATGGGTTTAACATAGTGACTGTCAGCTTGCCTTGAAAATGCAGGAACTCAATGAAACTCTCTTAAATATTTAGGTGAGCTTGCAGAGAAGGTAAACAACATGTGAGCAACAGTTCAATTCATATCCAGCAGGAGCTTCTAAAGAAGTCAGTATGCTTACAAGTAGATGCACTTTTAGGGAGAAACCCTGGAAGGATGATTAATGGATGGGAGGATGCAAACTCACTCTGAGCAAGCTTGTGAGGTTGGCCGTGCTGCAACTGTAGAGCTTGCATGGCAGCAGTGTCAGGGTCAGAGTGTTCATTTGAGCTTCGGGCAGTTTGAGGTGCTTGAGAAGATCATGAAATTTGTATTTCTGTACATAGGGGTTCAAAAGATTGTCCAGAGTCAGTTTCAGATTGGCAAATTTCTTTTCACTGTTGATATTGAAATCAGGGATAGTCGGCTCTGATGCCCCATATAAAGATGGCTCATATGGCACTGTACTGGTGGAAGCAATGACAGAAGTAGGAGGAGCCAGTGGAAGAGGAGGCAGTGGTGCATGACTGTTCATAGCTATATGTGGTGAACAGGCACCACCAGGGGGAAGCAAATGTGGAGGTGGAGCTCCGATGTGTGCAGGAGGAGGACCTCGTCTTGCGGTTTTCCATAACTACAGCCTTTTTGACAGTTGTAGGCCTGTGTGGTGGCACATTATTCTCCGTGCACTGCTGGGGAGGTACTCCCTCTAGTTCTTGGGAAGATTCTTCCTCTGGTGTTATTTCAGACTCAGGCTTATTTGTCTTATTTGTGTCCCCAGCCCTTGGGACAACGGATGGAAGTTAGCCTATAGTCCAGTGTGTTTACATTCATGTTCATACATACATTCTTAAAAATAAATTTAAAAATGCTGGTTATCATTTGGTGAGTGTGTAATTTGCTGCTCTGTTAATAGAAAACTTATTTGCTCCAATAGTCTCTGTCTTTGCCTTCCTTTCCTTTTGATCTCCTCCAATTTGCTCCTTATAAATCCTTTCATTAATTTCCTCCTCTTCATTAGGGATGGATTCTTTTACCTTGACGTGCAGAAGGGGCATGGATTGAAGGTGCTTGTGCTCCACCTTGTGGTCTTGTAATGGTCTCAAAGCCATAACCTCCAGCTGTCTCTTCTCTCTAGTTCATTGCTGTAATTGGCATTCTTCATGTTCTTGTAAATCCATCTCCATATTGTTATTAGTTTTGTTAGACTATGTGATCTACGATCCTGTACAAAGGACCATATAAAGGATTTCATGAAGTTCATAGAATGGTAGAGCACTGTAGCCTCTCAAGTTAAAGGGATGTAATTGATCACAAACAATGGAGATCAGTTTCACAGTTTCTTGTTCCATCCAAACAATCCATGGTTTCTAAAAGGAACAACATAAATACACAATAGGTAAATGCTATCAAAGTATATTAACATGAACATATAATTCCCTAAATACATTAAACAAAAAATAGGCTTACTTAAGTCATGGACACATGGTTGTCTGGGGTGTAAATGTTCGTAGAGCTGATACTCAAAATGCTCTCACGCCATTTTAGGTGTGTCAGTACACCTGTTGTGGAAATCCAGGGGTTATGTAACACTGTGTTCTTCCATCTCTCCACCAGAGGCTGCCATTTCCCATCTATTCAGGCTATTTGCAGCAATTATAGTAACATGAGTGTTTGTAAATTGTTACTTTCCACCCCGAATATAAATTATAGTTTACACCAATCAAGAAGCAATTTGTGAAGAAAAGTTGAAAAATAGAGAGAATTCTATCCAAATGTTAGCCACAATTTTCATATGAGAAACACATTTTTTCCCAATACCTTAAAAATTATTTCAACAAAATAGGTGTTTTCTTCCAACCAGGAAATAAAATCTGAAACCTAAAAAATTCCCAATTTGGGAAAACAATTAAAATTGTTTATAAATAGCTTGAATAATAATGATCATAATTGTGTTTTGGTAAAATGAGTAGTCCAGCCTGTCATAGGCACTTTTTTTTATTTTAGGCAATAATGTCTTTTTCTCACTAGAACTAGAATTATGAAATAGTTGGCAGTTCTGTGTTGAGGCAAGCCCACTCACCGCAAAAATGTATTTTTCAAGATATAGGCCTAAATATTTTTTAACAATACTAACACCTTCAAAATAATAATTGTATAAATGGAAGACAAGTGTAATATCATACTGTGAAACATTGTAGGAAAAGCAGTAAATTCTCTATACAGAAAAATACACAGTGCACCTTTAGTAATTAAGTATTCTGATATCTGTAATATTTAGTTTTCCAATCTAAGTTACATACTTGGACTTTAATGTTATTTGTCATTGTCATTGGACATTTTATAGGCTAGTTATTTGTGTTTTTCTCAATAGTGCATACAAAACATTTTAAACATTCTTTTATTGTCACATACATTTCTTAATTACAAGACAATACAACATAAAATAAAATTATGTAACTTTTCTTGTGGAGTGTACATTATCTGCATGTTGCTATGGAGATGTTATCGCTATGTCTTGAATGTTCCAAAGTATATTTTTAAATGTATCAATCTCCAGAGACAAGCAGGTGATGCCAACGGGCAAAGTTACAGGTCAGATCTGTGATGAGGCGAGCCCGCTAACAGTAAACCATGTAAAACTGGCTGTGTGGCTGGAAATCTTGTCCTGAGTCATTTAATGTATGCAGACGACTTGTTTTTAGTCCGAGTCTCGCTGGTCTACAGCTGCTGCTCAACATCTGTTCATCTTATGGTGTGGAGCATGATATTAAGTATAATGCAACTAAGAGTATGATCATGATCTGTAGGACCAAACAGGACAAGCACATGAGATATCCTAATTTTTGCCTGTCTAATGTTGTGTTGAAGGTTACAACTAAAATTAAATATCTTGGGCATATCATCACTGCAGACATGGCAGATGATGGTGATATTTATAGACAATGCAGGATGTTGTATGCTCAAGCTAATACTCTTATGTTTAAGTTTGGTTCGTGTTCTGATGATGTAAAGTTGATGTTGTTTAAATCATATTGTGCACAACTATACACTGCCCACCTCTGGACTTATTATAAAAAAGCCAGTCTCCAAAGGCTGCAGGTGACTTATAATGACGTTTTACAGGTGCTAGTGCGACTGAGATGTTTGTCACTGCACTAGTGAACACTTTACTAGCTGTATTAAGAACTTTAATGTACAGTTTTATTTGCAGGCTGAATAAGTCAGAAAATGAAATAATAATGTCACTCACAAACATAAGATACCAGCCATGAGTACCAGTGTGGAGACACTGGTATGGTTGTCTTTTTAAAATATAAATGTTTACTGTTTGTATTGTCACTGTCCTTGTCTGTTTTAAAAATGGACCATGAGTCCGGAATAAAGATGAATTGAATTGAATTGAGTAAGAACAAGGTATTTTTGAGCAATAACAACACCTCTAAAGACATTAATGCTAAATAGATATGTGTAATACTGTGGAACATTCCAGATATAGCAATTACATCATCAGTATTGAAGACTTGCAGGGGTCAGAACCCCTCCCAGAAAAGTTACATAGTGCCCCTTTAAGATGTCAATTATCTTCTTGCTATATTTGGAACGTCCCGCAGTATGGCATTAAAGTGGAACTAAACATTAAATACACATTTTTTGCTACTAAACTGTGTACATGGTGTTTTAATAGCATTATCTATATTGTTGCTAGTCATTTTTGTCAACTTTAGTGCAAACTGTTGAAATTTGCAGCTTTCTGGTCAAAAACACCAAAATCTAAGTTTGTGCTGCCTTCGGTGGCCTCAGCCAGGAGTTTCTGATTACAAACACCTGACTGCAGTGGCAAAGTTTGAAGTGTGGATACCTGTTGGACCAATCACACTGTTCCTTATACCTCCAGACTCTGCCCATCCTCCCTCCTCACTCTCCCCTTTTGCCCAGTTTAGCAGCTCTATTTGAAATGTGGTTGCAGGCACAGTTTAGGTGTTTAGTCCCACTTTAAATTTTCAATAATTATTTCATTGCTCAAAAATACTAGCATTTTTACTATGAGTAGGGTCGTCTCTCCACAGATCTGACATGTAACTTGCCTGATGATGTCACTGGCTTGTCTCCATAAAGATTTAAACGTTTAATGCAGTACTATAGAATATTTCAGGCAAAGCAATAACATCTTTATGGAGCCAAGCAGATGGCGAACCCTCTAACCAAAAAGTTAAGTGCACCTTTAAAGGTCCTATATTACACACAATTGACTCTTGTGAGCACTGTGCCGGATTAGAATATTATTACCTCATCAAAAACATACGTGGATTTGTATTTTGTTTCATTCACACATTTGAGTAATCCTGCCTTATTAGTCTGTCTATATCTCCAAAGCTCAAAGTTTTAAAGTTAACAGCTATTTTTACCCTCAACTGAACTGCTTTACTTTACAATACATTAGAATAACCATAAGTTGTTGCCTTTTTAAATTATTTTTGTTTTACATTTAATCTCTAACATCTGCTAAAGCTATTGTTTTAGCCTCACTGTACAGCAGTTTCAGTGAGGCTAAAACAATAGCTTTAGCTTTTTTTTTTTGCTTTCTACCATGTTATAACATCGTCCCCTCATCAAAAACATGCCTGAAAAGGTTTTATATGTCATCCATGCATGTTTGAATATTTTAGCGATCTCTCCCGGGCACTATTCCAACCCTCTTGCAGTTAACTGTAAGATTCCATCCAATGCTCAACCCACAAGCCTACATCAGCCATTCTCCCACACAACAATTCTCCATAAATATACAAACCATAATACAAAACTTCACACAGTACACAGACAAACCTGATGTGATGTGCAGTAGTTTCATTAGCAGGATGCACGCTGATTGTGTTGTGATGTCCTTCTGAAAGGGGAGTGACAGCGCAGAGACCAAAGAGAGAGGAGACTCAGAACGTCAAAAACGTATATAAAGTGAAACTTATTTGTTGTTTTCGGTGACCATAGTGCTTTAAAAACAATATAACAGATAACATGATGATTGAAATATGTTATGTGTTAGCAGTTAATACCCCATAGAAGTAAAGCACCCCCTCTTTGTGTGTTAAACATATGTGAATGAAACAATTCCAGGTATGTTTGTGACAAGGAAACAACATTATAACTTAGCTCAGAAATTTGCATAATATAGGCCCTTTAATGTAACAGCAGTAAATTCAAGCATTCATTGGCACAGTTATTCCCCCTCTGGCCTCCAGTAAGTTGACAGTCTGGTGTATTCTGTAGCGCAGCCTCCCCCAAACCCCTCCAGTGTCACAGGACCAAACACTGGTACAAGGATTGGGAGTGACTGGGCCCAGAGAGAAGATGCAACAGTGCAACCACCTAGATGAGATAAGAAGCACAATGGGTCAGATTCACAACTACTGGGCTGTCACAATAACACATTTTGTGTATAGTGCTATAGAAAAATTTTACAATAAACAATGGTATTAATTTTAATACTTGTACTAAAAATGCAATCAAGTAAGAGTAACATTACTTCAAAATAATATTCCTCAAATAGAAGTACAAAGTAGTGGTTCAAGAAATCACTCAAGTAAGAGTAAAAATGTATTTGGGAAAACTGCTACTCAAGTAAGTGTAACTTAAAGAGTAACTGTCACATCTAACTTGTAAAATCTGATTTATAATTTAAAGTGCATGTAATTTGAAGGACAAAACATTAAATAATGCGCAAAATATGGTATTTTCAGACAGACACAAAAATGAGACAAACTAAATCATATCTGAAGGAACAGTGCAAGAAACACAAATGTTTAAATCATTTCATATTGTCAGCCTGAAGCTTTTGTCACTTGTAGACTTACTCAAAGTGTAAAGAGGAACCACAACTTTTAAGACTCTTTAGTAAGAGTACTGTTACTTCAACAAAAAACATTACTCAAGTAGGAGTAAAAGTATGCTGCTAGAAAAGTACCTTGAAAAGTACAATGTCTTTAAAAGGTTACTCAAGTAAATATAACTGAACTCTATAATGTGTCATAGATGTGAACTGCTCTACCAGCTACAGCTCACATGTCATAGGCTTAGTACTAGTAAATCCTACTAGTGCAAAGAAAAGGTAGAAAAGACATGTGCTAACTTTTGAGCCTGGAAAAATAAAGTTCTGGTTGAGAAACTCACCTCTCTACGCTGGACTAATGATCAGGTCTTCAGCTTGGTTCCTTGGGTCTAATCTATTCCTGGTGCACAGGTCTGGTCTAGGTCTAGTCCTGAGGTGTGTGCTAAGTCTGGTTATGAGTCTTGTTCCTCAGGTCTGGTCCTCCTTTGTCATGTTTGTGTTCTGGTTTCTGGTCTGGTCTACACTGTGGTCTCTCATCTCTGGTCCTATGGTCTGATATTTGGTCTCTGGTTCTCAGGTCAGATCTCTGGTCCTCATGTCTGGTCTCTGGTTGATCTCTGGTCTGGTCTCTGGTGCTCAGGTCTGTCTCTGGTCCTCAGCTCTGGTCTCAGATCTGTTTTCTGGTCTAGCTCTAGTCCTAAGCTCTGGTCCTCAGCTCTGGACTGCCTTGGTTCTGTACACGTATGGCAGTTTCGTTCTCCTTAAAAGCTCTCTGCTCTGTGGTCTATGCTTGGGGAGGGGACTTCCTGTGCCACAGGAAACAAACAGCAAACACCCATAGCCACATCAGAGGTCTGCTCCTGGCCCCTCAGGGGCTGGTCAGAGGGAGGACGTTGGTGGGATAGAACCTGAGGTAAATATTTGTCATCATTTTACATCAGTCCAGTGGCAGTTTGTGAAGAAAAGTCAAAAACTTAAAAAATAAATAAAAAAAAAGAAGTAGTTGTAGAGAGAGTTGTAAAACAGAATCTCTCTGCCATTTGGATAGAGTTTTTCATGTTGATGACATAGGTAGAGACAATTTACACACAAGGAATTTTTCTCAAAATTTTAACCTTCATTTAACAAAATAAACAAAAATAAAGGTGTTTTTGTTTATTTTTATTAATCTGTTAGTCTTTTGTGTAATTTAGACAAGCTTTGACCCATGTTAACATTATTGTTGCTAAGTAACAGCTATGGAATTACCTCTACGTTTGTCATATCTCCTGCTCGTGTCCAACCAGAAAGTAAAATGACAGACTTTACCAGAATTACAAAACTAGAAAAAACTAGGCAAGATTTTTAGTAAAATAATTTTTAAAAAATGACCTGTGCTTTAGAGAAATGAATAGTCTAACCTGTCATATGCACTTTAAATCACTGTTTCCCATGAATGCCTGGGGGTATGTGAGCTCTTGAGTACTTGGAGTAGTTTCAGATTTTTAAAAAATGATTTTAAAAGATGAAACTGGAGTTGAATTTAAAATAATGTTATTTGTAGTCTAAAAACATTGTAAACAAGGTGAGCATTTTCTGTTTGAGAGAAATCTGCCTAAATATGCAGGGTTTGTCTGTTAAACGTGTGTGAATGAAACAAAACACATCTCCAGACATGTTTTTGATGTGGAAACAACATTATAACATACATCAGGAAATAGTGTAATATGGGCCCTTTAAGTCTGGGCAGAAAACAAACCCAAACTGTGTAAATAGTGTAAGCATAAATGAGTGAGTGTGAATGAAGGAGAGTTAAATGTGTATACTTGGTGATGTAGTTATATAGTCAAATAATGTTTTTATGCATTTTGTATTATGTGCTCAGGGGCCTGCTGTGTTAAAGCTGCACTGTGTAACAGATAGTGGATCTGCCAGTTGCTTGCCTCTGAAAGGTATCCCAGTATAGCATTAAACTTATTTATCTTGCATTATTCATTTCAGAGATTCAGAGATTATTGCTGAAAAAAGTGCATTGAAAAACACAAATTGTTGTTGTGAGTGGGGGCACCTCTTAAAAGATCTGACTCGTAACTTTGCCTGGTGCCATGACCTGCTTATCTCTATGGTGACAAAGATGTTTAATGTCATATTGTGGAACCTTCCAGGCAATGAAAAAAACATCTCCATGTATACAAGCAGGTAGCAGGCCCTCCACCTGAAAAGTTACATAGTGCATTTTTACGGTGACACTGTGGCTTTGGTGTTTAAAAAGGGCTCATATTATGCTATTTACTGATCTATGTTATAATGTTGTATCCTCACCAGAAACATACCTGGAGTTGGGTTTTGTTTCATTCACACGTTTGACGCAGAAACCCTTTTAGACTGAGTTCTCTCAAACAGAAAACACTCTGTTCCACCTTGTGATGTCATGTGATAATACAGGAAGTGCTTTGCTGTGCTATTAAACTCCATACACCTTTCCTAGAATCATTTGGATAATTTCATCTCTGGTATTGCCAAGGTAAAAGGTAGCTGGTAACTTGAAAACTACCGCTACATGATATCACAAGGTGGAACAGAGCACTGTGCGCTTTAGAGATGTAGACAGACTAATAATAAAGGGTTACTCAAACATGTGTAAATGAAACAAAACACAACTCCAGGTATGTTTTTGATGAGGTAACAACATTCTAACATGGCTTACAGCTCACAAGAGTCAATTTTGTGTAATATAGGACCTTTAAACACTAAACAAAAAGTAGTTTCTGAGTTATCCCAAAGACCCACAAGCACCAGAGTCCAGCTATATCTGGTCGCACAGATAGGGAACCCCATAGTCTCAGATGTATCTCAGATTAGACGTGTCATGTACCGGTACTGTACACAAAGGCAGGGCTGGGATTGGCTGATATCGGGCTTGTTACACACACAGGAGCAGGGCAGGGCTGTGATTGGCTGATATAGAGCTCATTATACAGATAGGAGCAGGGTGGAGTGTCCATAGGGGACATGTTATTGCGCTGACCAGAGGGTGGAACTGTCCTCAGAGACCTCCACACTCCTGATCCTCATCTCCTGAGTCTCCTCTGGTACACCACCGCTAAAGAAACATCAGGAGTTGCACCATTTTTTTTTAGACAATTTTTCATTACTTTCTATAAAGTCAGATGTTTACATACATTTTATTAGTATTTGGTACCATTGCCTTTAAACTGTATGACTTGAGTCAAACATTTTGGATATCTTTCCACAAGCTTCTCACAACAGTTGGCAGGAATTTTGGCCCATTCCTCCTGACAGAACTGTTGTAACTTAGCCAAGTTTGTAGGCCGCCTTACTCAGACATGCCTTTTCAGGTCTACCCATACATTTTCAATAGGATTCAATAGGAGGAGATCAGAGCTTTGTGATGGCCACTCAAAAACATCAACTTTTTTATCCTTAAGCCACTTTGTAACCAGTTTGGCAGTATGCTTCAGGTCCATTGTCCATTTGGAAAACCCAAGCTTTAACTTCCTGGCTGATGTTTTGAGATGTTGCTTCAGTATTTCCACATAATGGTCTTTCCTCATGATGCCATCTATTTTGTGAAGTGCAACAATCCCTCCTGCAGCAAAACAACCCCACAACATGATGCTGCTTCCCCCTTTTTTCCTCCAAATGTAACAATGCTCATCATGGCCAAACAGTTCACTTTTAGTTTTATCAGACATCTCCAAAAATTAAGGTCGTTGTCCCTGTGTGCATTTGCAAACTGTAATCTGTCTTTTTTTATGTTTCTTTTGGAGTAATGGCTTCTTCCTGAGAAGAAGTCTCAGAGTCATTCTCTTCCTGATATCTTGGCTGATTTCTTTTTACTTTCCCATGATGTTGCACAAAGAAGCAGTGTGTTTCAGGTGGTCCTTCAAATACATCCACAGGTGTGTCTCTAATTAACTCAAATGTTGTCAGAAGCTTCCAAAGACATGACATCATCATCTGGGTTTTTCCAAATTGTTTAAATGCATAGTAATCAACTGTATATAAATTTCTGACTTTAAAAGATAGTAATGAAATATTAAAATTTTTTAATTAATTCAAGCAGATTAGTAAACACATGTATCTAGTACACTTAATGGATCTAGTGCTCTCCATACAAATGTATTTCTTATTCTGTAGAGGGCGCTATCACAGCAATTTTGTTTCTTTCACAATGATAAGGTTTAGGCCAGAAAGTTTTAGAACTTATTCGAATTTGAGCCCATTCGGACTTTATATGTGCAAACGGGAGCAAATTTTGAAATTGGAAAATTGCAAAAATTCCAATGGAAATTTGCAGCTTTGCCGTATGCAAACCGTGATAGGTATCAAAATTAATTGGATAACTTTTGATGCCCCACTTCTCTAGATGACGTACAGTGATTTTCAGCCCTACAGGTGAAACCCCCTCAGAGGAGTTGATT
>KN473001.1:9672-26327 GCA_000787095.1 Periophthalmodon schlosseri
CCAGACACATGTTGGAGATTCAGGCCCTCCACTCCCAACAGAAAAAGGAAATTGAAGGTCTTTTTGCCCGACTAGGAAAGGTATGTTCCATTTTTTTTACAACTCTCAAATAATCACATTTGAGTCTCTGAAGCATAATTTTAATCCATATTTTAACCATCTTTAGGTTCCTCCAGCCACAGTTCTGCCTCCTGTTATACCACTGTCAGGCAGGAGGAGACGACCTACAAAAAGTAAATCATCAAAATCATCAAGAACAAGCTCCACACATGGCAGCAAGAGTCCATTACCACAAGGTATGCTACTACCATGACCAAAAATTAATATCTCCATAATTATCTCTAAATAATTTTTACATTAGTTGATAATAATATTCAGACAATATTTTAACAGTGCATCTGGAATGTGTTAAAATGTGCCTGTTAATGTCTTGTTTGGTTGAAGTATCGCACAAAACGTGAATGGACCATAAATGAAGAAATATCACTTAGCCTTGTTTGAGACATTACACTAGATGTTTGTCTCTTTTTGAGGTAATTTTTAAAAGTTTTAATTCAAAACAATATACTTGATGACAATATTTAGGGCCCATGCATGAATGTGTGAGGAGGGCGAGTCAGCGACTCGTGCGCAAAAATCAAGCAGTAAACAATAATGTATAGACAATTAAATGGTATCAAAAATTAGAGTTTAGTGAGCTCTAATTTTGAGTGAAGATCCTGAGAAAAAATATTGAAAGACGGCTCAGGAGTGCAGGAGCAAAAATTGATTTACATTACGGCAATGAAAATATGAACATAAAAATCTGAAACTCTCCACAAAAAATACAACATGTCAAGACTCGCAAAAAATTTTATCATGGCCTCTCGCTAAACCGTATAGGAAGTCGGCCATAGTAGATCAAACCCAGGAATGACAAAAGCGCACACCGTTGTACTTAGGACATCTCAAATAATTTTCATCGGAAACACTTCATATTTGGCCAAAAGACACTACACGCATGTGCAATTAAAGATTATCAATTACATTTTGAATATGACTTGTAACTCCTTGTAACTTTTGGAAACATCGTCAAATTCAGACAAACCCAATGTAGCGTTTGTGTATTTTGGTGAACAAAATGGACATAATAATATGATAAATTTCAATTTTTCTCTCCAGCACTACCTACAAAGTAAAAATGGGACTAAAAAATTTATTTTGTCATAGACAGATTAAATTGAATACACACACCCTTTATGTGATGCTAAAGAAAAAAGCCAATGTAGACACACTCTGAGTCTAAAACGACTGTCTTCATGCCAGACTGTCTCTTGACGTGAAGGTGTAGACTTTTTTGCTCAGGATCATGAAGAGGTATTTAGATCAAGTCTAGCCCTCGTACTTTAACAAACTTGTCCTAGGGTTTTGATTCCAACGGACTCCTGACTGAAACTGAGGCAGCCCCATCAAGACATAGTCCATCAGGACAGGTCATAACAAGATCTCAAGATAAGTGGATATTTTGAGAGCATAAAAATCCTGGTAACTTTTGCAAACATCATCTAATTTAAATCAACCCAAAGTAGTGTTTGTGTATTTTAATGACCTGGACATAATGATGTGTGAATTAATTTTATATCTTTAAAAGTTGCTCTCCAGTGTCCCCTGCAAAGTCATAGTGGGATGGAAAAATTTTGTTTGTTGTAAACTAATAAAATTTGGTACACATAGCCTTCGTGTAATTCTGAACTAAAAAGCAGTAGAAGACCATGCCCTATCTGCACCCATGTTTGCATAGCAATGCCTTAAATTTATAAAATAACAAAAAAAAAAAGTTAAGATAAGTTTCAGAGTATAAAAGTTCCTGTAACTTTTGCAAACACCGTCACATACAGATGAACCCAATGTAGCGTTTATGTATTTTGATAACCTGGCTAAAATGATGTGTGGATTAAAAGTCTATCTCTAAAAATGACTCTCCGGCACCCCCTGTTAAAATGGGCCAGAAACATTTATTTCCAATGTGACACTGATAGGTAGCTCTCCCATTGAAACATGCCCTTCCACGGTCACAAGGATTGCAAGGGCCCTTGCAGTCCTTGTGAGAATAAAGAAAGTGCTATTCTCATTTCTTTGGTGAGAGACATCCATCTTTCAAACCAGTCCTTTCACACTTCAAACCTTTAACGCAAAAATAGTAACAGTGTATTTTTGCATCGGTGTGTGCTCAGTGCTTAAAGCTCCAGGTTGTGTTCACGTACTTTGACCAAAACTCTGAAGGAGGACCAAAACTCTGAAGGAGGGCAGTTAATCATTCAGCAACCTAACTATAGTCTTCTCTCTCTGTCCAACATTAATTCATAGTACTTTCTTTCATTTTACCATGTGGTGTTATATCTGCGCAATCCTTCAGTCATCCAAGTATATTCCATAGTAGTCTATGGCCATATAGTAGTCTATGTGGTCTTATACTTGTTCTGATATAGCTCAAGATCATTCTAAAGCTATTCAGGAAAGGTTCATTTTTGTCATGTGAATGTGACTTTTTAAGTATTGATATTTGTTCAAATGAATATCTAGTTTTGATATTAGTTTTAGTATTGATTAGTATCTGACTTTCAATACTTTTGCCAACGCTAATGTGGCTCCATGTTTGTGTGTTTGTGTTTTTGCCTCATGTTTTTGCTTGTTCCCTGTCTTCTTCTGTCCTTTTGCATCGCACCATTTGTAGGAAGCACTTTATCCACCCAGAGCGCCCCGTCCATGTATCCCGGTCAGCTGCCTCTCTTAGCTCCAGGAGGGTCAGCCAATCCTGGGCTTCAGTCTGTGCTGCAGCCCCTGAAATCATCCCCCTCCAGTGACATCTTGTGCTCCGCCTACACCAGCGACGCTGCATTGTCTGTGCCCAGTCTGTGCGCCCCCACACCAGGTAGGACCACATCTGCAGGCCCCTCTCCCAACTACTACCTCCATTCACAAAAGGTTGGGATGTTGTGACAAATGTGAATAAAAATGGTTTGTAAATTTTAGCCTTTAGGATGGGTAATACATTAAGATGAAATGGGTAGTAAGGAGCTATACTTGGGCTTTCCACTTCTTTATTGCACTGTACTATTTTTCTTGCGAAAAATGTTTACATTTTGTTTTAAAGTTAGAGTATATAAAGCAGGATAAAAGTCCAAATGGCCACATATCAAAACACAGGGCCGATCAAGAGCCATAGACTGGTGGTCAATACAGTGAATGATTCAAATGAATGTGCATTTATGAGTTGGGGGCTGTGGTTAGAATTATCACCAAACTTTTATTCATGCTTATAATAATAATAGTAATAATAATAATAATAATAATGATGATGATAATGATAATAATAATAATAATAATAAGCTTTAGTGCAAACAGCTCTAAAGCATTTATTCATGACAAATGTGAATAAAAATAATTTGGAAATTTTGATTACCTTTTAACATATCCATTATCCGTGACAGTAAAAAGCTACTTTTTTGTTGCACTGTTTTTGATTTCAAAATTGTTTAGTTACAGTAATTGCAAAAGAGTCTTGAAATTTGACTTTTTGTCACAAGGATAATCAAACTCCAAAGCAACAAAAAGATTTACAATAGCGAAACAGCTCTAAAAACATTCCTTTTTAATAATAAGTTAACCAACAACTTATTGTTATTATAATAGGCTATTCGGAAAGGCCATTGTGAAATTATAACTGATGATTCTATTTAGTGTAATTAATGAAATACGTATTGTATTTTTTTAATTTATATTTTACATTTCATCCCAACCTTATTAGTCAACTAAATCCAAGCTCTAAATAAAATAGTTAAAAGCATTATACACAAATCTTCATTATAACTGATCATTATCGTCTCTGCCTGTGTAAACGCAGGCAGTTGTGGTCACCTCGGAAACACTCCTCAGGTCTTTCTGTGAGAGTTCTGAACTTACTCTGTGTGTTCTCTTGTCCCAAATTCACATCTCTTCTCTTTACTCACCCTCGCCTTTATTTGTATTATCTTTTAATTCTTTGTATTTGAACACTTGTCACTCTCCTCTCTCTCTGTCTCTATTTTCCCTCTCCTCCTCTATCTCTATATCACTCTTGTTTTTCTCTTCCTCTCTTTTCCTCTCTCATCTCATTTTGTTCATCACTGCCTCCTCACTGCCTCTCCCTCTGCCTCTTGTCTTCTCTCCTCTTTAACATTCTCCTCCTGTCTCCTTCCCCCTCTTCTCTACTGTCTTTCTGTCCATCCCTAAATCCTCACTCTTGCCCCCTTCTGGTTCTATTGATCCCTCTCTTACTCTATCCCTCTCCTTGTCTCATTCTTTTCTCTTCTTTTTTGTCCACCCCCCTCCTCCTCTGGTCCTCTCTCTCTCTCTCCCCTCTCTTCTCCTTCTGCCATCCCTCCTGTCCCTCCCTCTCACAATCCTCCACCATCTAATCCTCTCGTTCCATCTGTCCCTCTCTCGTTTTCTCTCTCCCCCTCTCCCTCCTTCTCCCTCTCCCCTCTCCTCCTCTCTTTCTGTCCACTTCTCTTCTTCCTTCTGGTTCTCTCCCTGCCCTTTACCCCTCTCTCCCTCCCCTCTCCTTCTGTCCAATCTCCCCCCTATTCCTTTCTCTGTCCAACCATCTCCCTCCTCTCCTCCCCTGATTCTCTCCATCCCTCCTTCATCTTCCTCCCCTCTCCTTCCCCTCTCCTTCTCTCTTTCTGTCTACCCTTCTCTCTCCTCTCTCCCTCTCTCCCCTCTCCTGGTTCTCTCCGTCTCTCCCCTCTCCTCTTCAGGCTGTGTAAAGTTCCACTGGGGTTCGGAGCGCGTTGCCTTCAAACCAGGCGGTCGCCGGACCCGTTTTCTCAGTACGCCCTGCTTGGCTCTTTGTGTGTACCGGTTCCTTTGCTCTACTTTTTTACGTGTGCTTAGTCTTGTTTTAGCCATATTAAGGATGTAACCTTTCTGGTGGAGGTTTGGCCACCTGCTTATCTCCATGGAGGTGTTATGGCTTTTCCTTGAATTTTCTTATTCTATCTACAGTATGGCATTAATTGTATCTATCTTTTATCTAGCACTATTCAATTACAGGTCCCTTTATTGCTAAAATAAATACTTGATGTTGTCACTGGCTTGACTCCATAGAGATAGATATGTTTAATGTCTATGCAACTTTAGGGCAATGCAGTGGCATCTCCATGGAGACAAGCAAGTGGCAGAGATTCCCCCTGAAAGGTTCCACGGTGCACCTTTCAATATAAAATAGGACTGGCATTTTTTCTACAGGGTTCACTTTTTAGAATTATTGTAATTTCAGACAGATGACAAGGGCCAAAATAAATCTATGGGGAATTCTCTGTTTTTGAAAGAAATATCCAAACAGAACATCCACAAATGTTGAATTAGGTTATTATTGTTGGGGATTTGGTCCACACATTTGCCATATTTATCTTGTGGCTTAAATTCCTTTCAACAAATAACAATCATGCATTCAATTCTGAAAATGCCCTCTTTAACCCCCTGTTTATGCCCTGACTAAAACACTGGTATTGTTTTTTAAAATTACATGTTGAATTAGGACATTGCATTTGATATAAATAAATGTTTAAATATTTTTGCCTGAATATCATTGATATTCGCCTGCTCTCCCTGCACCTCAGCCCAGAGGGGAGAGGCAGGCTTGGGTCTCATTAACCAATTAGCCTAATGCATTTCACCTAAATTTAAATGCACACATGTAGACCCAGTTCTGAAGTGGTTCTGTGAGCTGTAGAGTTGACTCAGAATCGGGTGTTGGCTGTCCAAAACCTCAATTTATTTATTTATTTCAAAATTGTACGACACAGGATTTAATGTGTTAACTTTGTCCTTGGCCTTAGCTGTGCAGTGCATTTAATTGGAGATTGCTGGACCCAAAAACTGTATTACAAAACTTATGGTAGAATGGTAGAGTTAGTAATCTACAAAAGTGATTGGTATGGTCAGAGGGGTAGACGGCACAGATTTGCAGCCTTATCACCACTGCCAAGTATGGAATGAATTGGTAATAATGACCAACGTGTAGCGCTTTGAGAAGCTATTTCTAGCCTATACACTAATTTATTTAAGGGATAGTTTACTGTTGTTTTACTAAGCTGGGTATCAAAGAACAAGGAATATTCCTACATGTGACTTTAAATTAGTCTTCAGAAATTTCAACCTAAGTGCCTTTGCCAATGTCTTGTAGTATTTGACTGGCCAGCCTATCCCCTAGTATACTGCTTTAAACTGTGTTTTGGGTGATGTGGGAGGGCCTAACTCTGACTCTCTCCCTGTCGTCCACTGTTATCTTCGCTGCACAGGGAAGATGGTGAAAAAAGTCTGCCCCTGCAACCAGCTCTGTAGTAACTATCTCTCGTTTGGTCTTCCTCTTTCATCAGTCCTGCTAGGCCCCTGCATCTGTCCTTCTTCTATATTAATGGCTTGGGGAAAAAAAATTTGACTTCTTACTGCATTTGCTGACAATTCAATTCAGATCATTTCATTTCATGTTTAGCCAGTTGCATTTTAAACATAGTAACATTTTTAAAGAATGCAATTGTTGTTGTTTCTCATATAGAAATATGAGTCAGTTTTCCAACTATCAATTATTTGGTATTTACACAAAAGGAAAATGTTGAATATTCTAATCATTTATATTAGTGACCATGTTAATTTATCTTGGCATTACTTTGTATTGCCTTTCATTCATCTTAATTAAACACAGCAGAACTATGTTTCAAAATTATGTCATCTTTGTGATGGAGAATAGTGCAAAACTTTGACAAAACATTTTTTTATAAGTCTCTTACCATGTACAACGAAAGTTATGATTGTAACTATGGTTCTATGAATCTCACATACGTGTACAGGGAACATTCAGTGCTTTTACTGAAATGACTGAATTGAATAGGTTTTTGCATGCCAATTAAAGCCCAAATTCTACAGAGCTTTTGGGCTGCTGTGACAACCTACTACTATATTACTTTCTTCCTCCCCTCTTTAATCATGGCATGTAATGTCTATTATCCAGAATCCCACACTGTTGTAGCCACCGCTGACTCAGCCTCATCTCACTCTCATTTTAAGATAAATCTGTTTTGTTTAATGCATTCTTTACATACATTCATCTCAATATTCAGTGCACAAGAAACTGATCTACTTTACTAATTTGAATAATACAATGCGCTGCATTTCATTGACACTACCAAAGCAAGTGGTTTTGACATTCCAGAAGTTTGCACTTTAAAAAAGACACATATGCTTTTTTTCTCACTGTCTGACATGAAACTTTTCCTGCTTTAGGTCAATTAGGATTACCAGAATAATTTCTATTTGCTAAATGCCGGAATAATGAGAAAAGGATTTTTTAAGACTTTTTCATTACTTTCTTCAAAGTCAGAAGTTTACATACAGTAACATTACTATGCATTTAAACAATTTGGGAAAACCCGGATGATGATGCCATGTCTTTGGAAGCTTCTGATAGGTTTATTGACAACATTTGATTTAATTAGAGACACACCTGTGGATGTATTTGAAGGCACAGCTGAAACACACTGCTTTTTTTCTGTAACATCATGGGAAAGTCAAAATAAATCAGCCAAGAGACACACTGCTTTTTTCTGTAACATCATGGGAAAGTCAAAATAAATCAGCCAAGAGATCAGGAAGAGAATTGTGGACTTGCACAAGTCTGGTTCATCCTTGGCTATAATTTCCAATTCCTGAAGGTGCCATATTCATCTGTTCAAACTATTATATGCAATAAACACCATGGGAATGTCCAGTCATCCTATCCCTCAGGATGGAGACAGGTTCTATGTCCCAGAGATGAACGTGCTTTGGTCCAAAATGTGCATATCAACCCAAGAACAAAAGCAAAAGACCTTATGAAGATGTTAGCTGAAGCTGGTAAGAGTGTGTCATTATTCACAGTGAAATGAGTACTGTACAGACATTGGCTGAAAGGCCAGGAAGAAGCCATTAGTATAAATAGACTAAGTTTGTAAATGCACACAGGGACAAAGACCTTAATTTTTGGCGACGTCCTGTGGTCTGATAAAACTAAAATTTAACTGTTTGGCCACAATGAGCATTGGTAAGTTTGGAGGAAAAAGGTGGAAGCTTGCAAGCCCGAGAATACCATCTGAACTGTGAAGTACGGGGGTGGCAGCATCACGTTGTGGGGTTGTTTTGCCGCAGGAGGGACTGGTGCACTTCACAAAGTAGATGGCATCATCTGGAAAGAACATTATGTGGAAGTACTGAAGCAACATCTCAAGACATCAGCCAGGAAGTTAAAGGTTGGGCTCAAATGGGTCTTCCAAATGGACAATGACCCGAAGTATACTGCCAAACTGGTTACAAAGTGGCTTAAGGATAACTAGTCAATATTTTGGAATGGCCATCACAAAGCCCTGATCTCAATCTTATTGAAAATTTATGGGCAGACCTGAAAAGGCATGTGCAAGCAAGGCAGCCTACAAATTTGGCTCAGTTACACCAGTTCTGTCAGGAGGAATATGCCAAAATTCCTGCCAACTGCTGTGAGAAGCTTGTGGAAGGATATCTGAAACATTTGACCCAAGTCATACAGTTTAAAGGCAATGATACCAAATACTAATGAAATGTATGTAAACATCTGCCTTTGAAGAAAGTAATGAAAAATTGTCTAAAAAATCCTTCTCTCATTATTCTGGCAATACGGTGGGATTGAGGAGATCTTCAAAGATCTTCCACCGTCCGACAACATCCGACACAGGTCTGCCCCTCTCTTCACCCAAATGTCCAAGACACGTGGCCGGAGGTCAAATAACACAACAACAAAGTCGATCATCAACCTCTGACCTAGGGCGTCCTGGTGCCACGTGCACTGATGGACACCCTTGTGCTCGAACATGGTGTTCATTATGGACAAACTGTAGCTACCACAGAAGTCCAATAACAGAACATCGCTTGGACTCAGATCAGGGAGGCCATTCTTCCTGATCACGCCCATCGCTTGGCTCAGATCAGGGAGGCCATTCTTCCTGATCACGCCCCTCCAGGTGTCAGGTGTCATTGTCCACGTGGGTGTTGAAGTCCCCCAGTAGAACAATTGAGACAGTTGGTGTACTGTCTAGTACCCCTCCCCGGGACTCCAAGAAGGCCGGGTACTCTGCACTGCTTGGCTCGTAGGCTGATGCAACAGAGAGACCTGTCCCCAACCTGAAGGTGCAGGGACGCAACGTTCACTGGGGTGAACTCCAACACATGGCGGCTGAGCTGTGGGGCAATAAGCAAGCCCACACCAGCTCGCCCCTTCTCCCAGTGGGCAATGCCAGAGAAATGGAGAGTCCAGCCCCTCTCAAGGAGTTGGGTTCCAGAGCCCAAGCTATGCGTGGAGGTGATGCCAACTATATCTAGCTGGTAACGCTCAACCTCTCACACAAGCTCAGGCTCCATCCCCCCCAGAGCCAGTCTCCATGTCCGGAGAGCCGGTCGTCGAGGCCCCCGCCTTCGACTGGCGCCCAGATCTCTCTGCACTGGCTCCTCACTGATCCTCCCGTAGGTGGTTGGATCCACGGGAGGACGGCCCCACATTGCTCCTTCGGACTGTGGCCGACCGGGCCCCGTGAGGAAAGGCCCGGCCACCAGGCGCTCACTGTCGAGCACCCACCCCAGGCCTGGCTTCAGGGTGGGGCCCCGGTAACGCCAGTCCAGGCAACATACCTAGCCTTCCTGTTGTACTCATCATGAAGGGCTTTTGACCCATCCCTCAGGACCTGTTTGCCATGGGTGACCCTACTAGGGGCATGAAGCCCCCGACAACATACCTCCCAGGATCATTCGGGTGCTCAAAGCCCTCCACCAGGTTAAGGTGGTGGTTCAAGGAGGGGCTTCTTCCGAGGAGGAAGCAGAGACTGGGGACCCGGGAGCGGACTCGTCCATCACCCTGGCTGGGGGGGACCACAGGATCTCATCTCTGCTGTTTGCAGATGATGGCTTCATCGAGCCAGGACCTGTAGCAGGCATTGGGGCAGTTTGCAGCGTGTGTAGTGGCTGGGATGAGAATCAGCTCCTCCAAATCTGAGGCATAGTTCTCGACCGGAAAAAGGTGGTTTGCCCTCTCTGGGTGGATGGTGAGTCCTTGCCTCAAGTGGAGGAGTTCAAGTATCTCTTGTTCACTAGTGAGGGAATGATGGCACGTGAGATGAGGAGTGATGCGGTCGCTGTATCAAACTGTTGTGGTAAAGAAGGAGCTGAGTCGAAAGACAAAGCTCTCAATTTACCATTCAGTCTATGTTCCTACCCTCACCTATCATCATGAGCTTTGGGTAATGACCGAAAGGACAAGATCGACAAGCGGCCGAAATGAGTTTCCTCTGCAGGGTGGCTGGGCGCTCCTTTAGAGATAGGGTGAGGAGCTCGGTCACACGGGAGGAGCTCGGAGTAGAGACGCTGCTCCTCCATGTCGAGAGGCATCTGTTCAGGATACCTCTGGACGCTTCCCTAGGGAGGTGTTCTGGGCAAGTCCCACTGGGAGGAGGCCCTGGGGAAGACCCAGGACACGCTGGAGGGACTATGTCTCTCGCCTGGCCTGGGAACGCCTTGGGGTCCCACCGGAGGAGCTGGAGGACGTGTTTGGTGTGAGGAAAGTCTGGGAGTCCTTGCTTACACTGCTGGCCCTGCAACCTGGCCCCGGATATGCGGAAGAAAATAGATGGATGGATGGATCATTATTCTGGCATTTAGCAAATAATATTGGTAATCCTAATTAACCTAAAACAGGAAAATCTGATTTTATGTAGGACAGTGAGTATAAAAGTGTACGTGTCTTTTTATATAGTGTATGTAAACTTCTGGTTTCAACTGTAGCTATATTTTCACAATCAAACAAACTTGCCATTTCATTGATATAATTAAAGCCCAAGATTAAATTACCATAAAAACGGTTGTAACACATTTTGCACATGTTTGTACATTTTTCTTTGTGTGTTTTTCAGGGACCAACAGTACAAACGCGGTGGGGGGTTCGGGGGTCTCAATTCAGGGTGGATCTCAGATTCTTGGCCCAAACTCTGCCTCTCACCAGAGAAAAGGCACCTTCACTGATGACCTTCACAAACTCGTCGACAACTGGGCCCGTGACGCCATGAACTTATCACAGGTACAGAGGGCATAATAGGTTCTGTAGGATTTTCAAGGGCTCATATTACACTATTCTCTGATCTGTGTTATAATGTTGTTTCCTCATCAAATCATACCAGGAGTTGTGTTTTGTTTCATTCACATGTTTAACACACAAACCCTGCATATTTAGACTGAGTTCTTCTCTCAAACAGAAAACACTCTGTTCCACCTTGTGATATCATGTGGTAATACAGGAAGTGCGCAGCTGTATTTTTAAACCCCATACACTTCACTAGAATAATTTGGATTATTTCAGACCTTGCCAATCTCTACTGAACTAAATGTAAACAGTAACTGTTGACATGAAAACTACCACTGTATGACATCACAAGGTGGAACAGACTAATTTAAGGACCACATGAGCGCAGCATATGTTACAATTATATATGTATAAAAAGTCAAATGGGCTAAAGCAGGTTTCTCAAAGTATGGAACTTGTGTAATTGAGGATACATGAGCATTAAATTGGATAATGGCAATGACTGTTATAAACTATGACTAATTTTGTCATCTGTACTCACAGGTTTACCATTTGTTGAATGATTTACTAGTATTAGAGAAACCACATATTGCCTCAACTGACAATTGCTTCTTTTCTTATAGGGTAAAAAGAGTGCCAAACAATTGCAGCAGACTCTGCCACCAGGACACAGCTATGAGGTTAAGTGTAAAAAAAAAGTATTCCTATGTTCTGCCAAATCTAGTCTGATCTTGGAGGGTTGGCCCTGGTTAGTATTTAGATGGGAGATCACTGGGAATACCAGCTGCTACAGTGGCGCAATGGCTCTAGTCTAGTGTATACTGTTGTTGTGTCTTTGAGCAAGACACTTCACTCTCCTTGCCTAGTATGAATCTAGTGTGTGAATGAGTGATTGGTGGTGGTCAGAGGGGCCAATAATGCAATCTGGAAGTCTTGCTTCCCTCATTCTACCCCAGAGCTGCTGTGACTACAGTAGTTTCTTACCTTCACTGAGTATGGAGTAAATGAATAATGCACTGTAAAGTACTTTAGGTGTATTGAAATGCACTATATAAGTCAAAACATTATTATCATAATTTAATCAAAAAGCTAAAATTCATTCTCTATTGGTATCATTGTACTTTGCCAAGAAATACCCAAAAGATAAATGTGAATTTATCTTTTGGGTATTCTTAGCTATTTATGTTGAACCTGATCATTACTATTAATGACTACTGCTAAGAACTCACTGCATGTAACAGAAAATTTGCATTTTAACATTATTTATTTTAGCTGTCCCCCATCTGCATTAAATATTATAGGTCCATAGAATGTCCAGACCCCGCTCCTCCTCCTCTCTCACTCTTCTTCTTTTGGCCTCCAGGTGCTGCCCATTTTAGCAGCTCTACTTGAAATGTAGTTGTTGGCAGAGTTTAGGTGTTTAGTACCACTATAAAATATTGGAGATATCCAGGTAAAACCAGGATAAAGCATAATATAATTTCTTTCTTTCTGTGCAGCTCATCCAGTCAGCGAATCTGGCCAGAAAGTTCTCCGCTCCTAGTCAGCTATGTCCCAGTAGCATCGGAGGCTCGGTCCAACTCCCAAACCCCAGCACCGCTACCTCTCTGTCGGTTCGCAAAGGCTCCCTCTCCCACCCTCCAGCCGCCTCCACACCTCCGCTAGCTCAACCACAACCCCCTCAATTCATCCACTACAACCCCACAGCAGCGTACAGTGCACAGTGGAGCGGACCTACTCATGTTATGTCAGTACCGCATCCAGCACCCCATCCTGATGGACTTTTGGCTAGCACTTCGCAGCCTCTAGGTCCATACTCCTCAACGCAAAATCAGCTACCGGGACAGGCCTCTCTGCAAGCTTTTCACTTAAAGAATGCTCTACACAGGTCTGTGAGCAATCCTGGAGGACCTAACCTAAGGACCACATAGAACAAAAAAGGCGAGTCTGCTTAAAAGGTCTAACATCTAAAGACAAACTTAAGTGTGGAGAGCGGAGAGAAGCTGCCTGAGAAATTCTGTATCGCTGTATGTGACCTTTTCTACCCATTGATGAGATTAGAGATTGGGCAACAATGCAAAACAACCCACCAATGTGTAAATTACTGTTGTACAATTGTAAAACGGCTTGCTAGGTCAAACTCAAATTTGCATAATATTGGTATCTATATGTAAGGATGTATAGAGATCAGGATTCAACAATTATTAATAGTAAATTAACCAATGGAGATTTTAAGATGTAAACTACTTGTATTTGCGCTCATTCAAATGTATTGGTGGTTTTCAGATTCTACAATGTGATGTCACATTGTTAATGATGATGTTCACTAGACCTAAGAACTCAGTGTATTAGAACAAAAATCTGCATTTTAACAATATTAATTTTATCTTTGTTAAATATTATTGATCTATAGAATGCTCTGACTGTGCTGTTTCATCTGAAACCCAATAATTCTGTTCTTCAGAAGTTGATCCATAGTTCTTTTACATTTTAAAATAGTTTTGACTAATGTTAACCAGACTGTTGTAGCCTGCTTATAACAAAGATAGCCGATTTTGTCAATTATTTTTGATGTAGGACATTTGATCCCGATCTCTATAGACCATAACATTGTGGTAACTAATGCAAATTTGTAAATTTGCATTCATATAGTACATTGAAACTAGTACACAAATTGCTTGACTTAACATTAGTTGGAATTTGGTTGGTTATGCACGACAACTTAACTAGTAAACTGGTGAATTGCTATTTCATCATGACAAAAATTTTATCATGAGAAAAAAAGAGGTCCTTGTATTTGAAATGTGTAAACAAGGGGCTAATTTTAGAACAAAAACAATGCAATAGAGTAGTTTATTGGATGCTAATAAGTAAAAGTCAAACTGGTCAAGATTTGTTCCACGCAGTTAGAGGGAATTTGGAGTTATTCAGAAGTGCATAACAGGCTGCACTAATGAGCACCCAAACATGTAATTTTAGACTTATCTGGTAACTCAGTTGAACAAGTATAGGAATATTAGTGATAGCTACATACCTAGGTTGAGTACTTGTCGTAAAAGTGTTTATAAGATATCAATAGATTATAGAAAAATGAGGATCATTGTCATAGCAGTGAACAATTTACGAGGATTAGAAAAGGACTTGAAAAACGTATACAGTCTTCTCCTCTGCCTCCCCTCTCTCTCTCTCTCTCTTTCTCTCTCTCTCTCTCTCTCTCTCCCCTTCTCCACATCATCATCATCATCTGAAGCAATAAGAGCAAAACCCTTTTAGAGTCTTGAGAACTCAGTGTGAACAAGTGGCCTTTGTTATATTAACATTAGGATACTGTCTATTTCTTTTATGATTCCATGTCTGTTGTTTATTTGTGTTGCTTGCTGCCCTAAACTCCACACATAAAGCACAGACATTGTAAATAGACATTTTGAGAAGCAAATAGTCCTCTTGTTTTAGAGTCATTGATAACACTTTATGTAACAACACTTTAATTAGCCTTAATACAGCATAAAGAAAGAAATTAATTCATAATGAACAAATAGTTTATTAACAATGATTCAGGCTTAGTAACTTAAAAGTGCACTGTGTAACTTTCCTTGTGAAGGGTCCACCACCTGCTTGTCTCCATGGAGATGTTATTTCAATTTTCCATAATATGACATTAAACTTGTATATCTTGCATTTAATGAATTACAGGTGTTTTTATAACTCATAAAACATGCATTTTTACTATGAGTTGGGCCACCTCTTCACAGATCGGACCTGTATGCATGGAGACAAGCAAGTGACAGGCCTTCCACTTGAAAAGTTACATAGTGTAGCTTTAATTAGCTTTTATTACCCTAACTCCTGCCCCTGTAGTTACTAAGCCGGGATCATTCTTAATAAACTTTGTTATGTCATTATGAATTCAGTCTTTGTTCATGCTTTATTAAGGCAAATTAACATGTAGTTATTATAAAGTGGATTATAAAGTGAGTCATCATTGGGCTGGTTTCAACATTGTACATTGTTATTATTGTTGTGAATGAATATAATTGTATTTAAAAAAAAACCAAAAAAAAAAACATTTGTGTTCTGTGGACGGACCTGTTTTACTCACATCGATCTTGGTCGGTGTGTGGATTCACTGTGATTATGTGCTTTATTTTATGAGCAGATGTTGTGGGATTATGCTGGGTTTTTGGGGTAAATTCTTTCCTTGAAAATAAACTACAGTTTTGGAGTCCTTTCACTTTCTGTTCAGTCACCATAATGTGAAATCTGATTTATTTTCAACAATAGGTTGCATTCGCAAAGTCATAAGTTTAGATACAGAAAAGAGTCCTATATGACTCTATGGGCAAGTTATTTTTTTTGTTTTAGATTGGGTCCACAAATTGGCTTTATTAATCTTGTGTCTTAACTTGTTTTAACCTTTAACAGTTGCACCACCACTTTGTTATTGTAAAACTATCCCTAGCTAATTTGTTTCATGTAGATAGATCCAGTAATTATACAGATATTACCCATAACCCAAGTCAAAACATTTGGAACATTTTATGACAGCTAAAATGCAAATTCTACGACAGAATTCTCACCTGTCGTCCAGCTGAATTTTTAACTTTTTGTGGTATCATGTGAATGCAACCTATAACACCTTACAGTGAACCCACATCAATGAAATGCCTTATAACAAAAACCTAACCCACTGCATCTGACTGAAAGTTGAATTGGACCTCAAAATGGCGTGAATAACAGATAAGTTGATATTTAGATATTAAAGTAATGCTAGCTATTTTCCTTATAACAGTACTTATACAAAGACACTTTAAACCCTCCTTTGCCTCTGTCCCTGGTAATTTTAGATGAATGTGAATGTATATATCCATTTCCAATTTTTATTGTACTCGGAAGAGTTATTTTTGCTCTGTTTTTGTGTGTTTTGTAGATCCCTGGTGCTCACTGGGGTATATAGTGCCTTGCCTTCTTCCTGTTGCTTCTTACCAGGTTTAAGGGCCTTTATGACTGTGGAAACGAGTTGTTGTTGTTGTTGTTGTGCTGCAAGTTCATGGTTAAACTAAATTAACCTTAGTACAAACAATATATAACCCCCATACCAAAAATTGATAACAATTTCAAATCTCTAGCTGCACAGTTACAGTTAAGACAAAACTGCCAATATAAAAAATATTCACTGTTTTGTATAATGTCATCTTTTCCATTCAATTATTAATGTTGATCCAAAGCAAATAATTTGGATTTTAAATTAAAGCCCTACTGTGTAACATGCTTAATTATCACAAATAGTTTAAATGGAAAGTAATGTAATGTAATGAATCCAAAACAAAAAAGTTGCCCATGTACCTTCCATCAACAGGCCAAAGGAAAATTTAATTATGTAATCGATTTTTTGTATATTTAGAGTTTTATATTGAGATGAGGGATAATGTTTAATAGTTTTATGAAGAAGGTTGTTTGAGATTATAATTGAATTGTGGACCACTCTATGCTATATGTACTA
>KN473002.1:0-21732 GCA_000787095.1 Periophthalmodon schlosseri
GCTTAGGTTAGAGGGGAGGAGTGTCTTCTGCTTCTGACTATTGAAGTTATTTTTCATCTTTGACCAAAATGTGGTTGCTGTATTTTAGCTCCACTCTCTTTAGAGTGGTCCCTTCATGTACAGTCTTATCTGACTGAGGCAACATTGTTGTGGGAAAAGTGTTGGTAGCAGTCATTTTGTGCTTAAAGTAAACACTTTGTACTTTCACACAAAAAATGTTTATGTGCGAGTAACGCCTCTGACCAAACTACACTTAATTAAAAACTCTGTAGCTTCCTTGTTACTGGCAGGTGGGACATGAGATGGGAAGAGCCCTTATGCAAATGAGGAGTACAGGGTGAATGAGTGAAGAGGAAGTGTCTCAGTGCACCTCTTGTCCTGGACACACAAACAGGAGCGCACATCTTTTGTCAAGCTGTTTTTAAGATGGGCGCCATGGCTCCATTTAACAACATGTGCATGTGTATCCGGAAAGTGAGAGGAGAAAGAGTGCTTATTAAGTAAAGAGCTAATTGAGAGGACCACAGAGAAAGTGAGTGGAAGGAGCGGGACACACAGACAGAATGTAAAACAGTTGGACTAATTAGCAAAACGCTGAATCTTTTACTCATTGTATGTAATTGCTAATTTAGGTTTATGGTTTTCCGAAGTCCTAAATGAAATTATGTCCCTGATTTAGTGTGTATGGGAGAAGCATTGTGGGCAGGCAACAGAGCAGAAGTAAGATGTGTTTTGTTAGTCATCTAAGGCTTTGGGGGCCGGAACAAGCTCCCCAAGCGGTGGACTGGCATTGAGAAACTATTTTGTATGTAAAATATAGGGGGCAAATACATTGTCCTATATCATCAGGACATTTTACTTTTTTTTCTCACAGACCCATCATCAAACCCAAGTGCTAAATTATTCTATCTAGGTTTAAGATAACATTGAGTGAACCTTGTTGACGCAGAGATTACAAAACTGTGATTTGATATATTGATTGCTCTGCACATTTTGGCACAGCCAACTTAAATTTTTATAACATCTTTAACATCAATATCATTAATATGAATGGGAAAACGGTCCTGGTGTCTCTGGATATAAAATGCTTTTGTAGCCAGAGGTTGCATAGACTCAAGTGAAGTTTAAATGAGGCTATAAACAACAGCTGTCAGTTAGCTTTAAGCAAGACGTAAGTTCATTCGCAAATGGACTTTAAAAACATGGGGGTGCACTTCTATGAAAATCAGGTGTTTATGTCATGAGCTGGTGGAGCAAAGCATTGAAAAGGTTTCTCCAGCGTGAGACAAAACACAGGTGCAGGCATCTATTTCATGAAGAAACCTCAATATAACATCTAAAAGTCAAAAGACTGCCTGAACTTTTGATAGGAGGCTTTAGTCTCCAACCTTAAACCAAGTCTAAGTCATACAGGGCGACTTGGGAAACTCTGACAACAATAACAGAGAACCAGACTGTATATTCACTTTATGCAAATGTACAAATCTGATCAGGGATCAGAGGGAAGTTAGGGCCTGCTGTGGGAACCCAATGAAGCTCTTCCTATCAGTCGCAGAGGACGTGGCTTCTTTTTCATTCACATCAAGCAAAGAAAACCCTTACGCGAGGGAAGACCAAGAATGTGCGTGTAAGTATTGTTTGGTGATTTCCATCAGACTGAAAAAGATTGGCCTTGTAAAATAGGCCTAAAACCGAGTGATCCCTCTCTGTGACTTCCTTCTTTCCTCAAAAACACTTTTTACAATGTGCTATAAAGAGAAAAGTGTGGTAGTTCAGTGGAGCAATGCCAAAATCACATACAAAAAACAATACTTCACATTAAAATGAACCAAAAAGCTTTAAAAGTATATAATAAAAGGAGTGCAATGCTTACGAGAGATCGGTAAACAAAAAACATATGAGCCAAACAAATGGCACCCAATTTCAAAATCAAAGAGTCAGGCATCTAAAAGTGATACTTGAGATGATCCAGATCCTCAATCAGAGAACAAATACTCTGTCTCCCAGGCTGTGCCCGCCTATTACAGGCCTGAGAAAGAAATATTGTCCCACGGGTGACAGAGCATTTCAGGACAATCCTGTAAGTCCTGTTTGTTATTCCTGGACTTTAGCTCTTTGCCAAAGGTGTTATATAAAAGCAAGTGGCCTACTACTGACAACATACAAAACTTTATTTTCTCACTATTAGTAAAAAAAAAGTGTGCTCAAAAGTCACCCCTGTACAACTGAAAAAATCTTATAAGCCAATATTGACAAACATGCATCATTTTGTAAAAGAACATATATTTCACAATATACAATTTCAAAGCCGTCTTTAACACATCCTGCAGCAATTACCAATCTAAAGCTTTCTTCTCTTGTGCCTAGCTGGATCACTCGGACTGGTGTTTTTGTGTGTTCTTTAACTTTGTTTTGACTTCTTGTCTTCATGAAAGACCGTCATTTGGAGGTTTCTCTTCATCTGTTTGATATTAGTGGTGAGGAACACATGGCCATTCAAAGGCAGAGCCCAGTGTGACATCATCGACCACAGAGCAAAGAGGGGATCATCGGGACCCCAGCCGTAGGACTGCAGTACCTGACTGTGGAGAGGAGAGCGAATGGAGCTGGGATCAGGAACAAACTCTGCATCAACAGTATATAAGATCAGTGAGCGCTAGATTGACTGTATTGTTTTCTTTAGAGTCTCGCTATGGATAGTTTTGTAGAGAAACCCATTAGAATTTGGGGAGTGCTTGTCAACATCTGAAAGAAAACAGAAGATAGTCTAACCTAAACATTCCCTGTAAAGACCCATAATTTTGTTTGCAGGCATGACCAGCAGGATTGTATGTGGATTTAGATATTGGCAGGAAGACTTTAGCCTTATTTGCACAAGATTCGTTTTACCTAGGGATGTCAGTAATGTACTTGTTTTTGTGGACTCTTTATTTCAGAAATGGCAAACTTATAAATCAGACTGAAATATCTGTGTCCCTCAGTCGTTCAGGTATGATCCACAGTAAAAGAAAAATTCAATTCTGTGAACTGCACAAAAAGTTTCTGAGTGAAAAAGCTTTTTGTCCAGTTAACAGAATACATTTTTTCTTTGAAATATGACAAAAACCTGTCAGTACATTTATGTTGCAATTGTTGCTTCCATTTTAAGTTTGTTTTTAGTGTTATGTACCTGAGAAGATCTTTGATAAATGTATATGTCGACTATTAAAGAAATTGTAATTGTTTTGGATAACTGTTATTGTTATTTTGACTACAAACACATGCCAAAAGATACTTTGTCACAAAGACAATGGCATTACCAAAAAAATGTATATAAATAATCTCAATGTACAGCAGAAATAATCCTTTGACTTGTCGACTAATTAAAAAGATAATCATAGACGTCTACTAAAAAGAAACATTAATTGCAGCATGCAAATAAACTGACTCCTTTACAGTTCAACTTTTGACTTAGTGCTGATTTTACATCTACATTCAGAACAGTATCTCTCCTGTATCACTTAAAGATATATCTTACAGATGTGTTAAGTAACCTCTGATTTACAGATAAGTGTAAATGTTCTGACTATGTATACAGTATATATTTAAGCAGACAAGACATTAGCCTGGGGACCACTGAGGCCCAATTTGGCGTGAACACCTGTTTATGTTGGACTGGGGCAAGGAGTCCTCCATTATAAAATAGGGCTGAGGTTAATGGCTGTGTGGTGGCCTCACAGTTCGAGTCTAGTCTGAGGGATGATATCTTTCTAAAGCCAGACATAGCGTGGTGTTCTTATGTGCACATCACTCTAGAAACTTGTCTGTTACGCCTCGGCCTCTGCATTCCATTTTACATGAACAATATCACCCAAAGTGGTTCCCAAATACAGGTGGAGCTGGTGCTCAGATTTGAGCACAACCTCAGGGGTGGATTTTGCCAGCGACAAATAGAAGCTCTAGTGCACTGAGAGCAGCCATCACTTGTTTTCTGTAAATACCAAAAATGTCCCAAAAAATAAAATAGCAAGAGTAAATATATATGATATGACGGTAGAATGTGGTCACCCTGAAAGAGTAAAGGAAGTACTGAATGTAGAAAGTGTATGGGCTTGGGTATACATACAGAATGAGTGGGATCCAGGTCGTTTTTTATTTGGAATTCAGTACCAATTTGGATTTCAGTTATCCTGAAAGATTCCTCGTTTTCTTGTTTTCCTTGCTTGTTGTAGCTCTTGTTTGATCTTGTCTTTGTCTTCTTTGCTATGTTTTACGCTCCGATCCTTGTTTCCGTGGGTAAACCCAGATTTAGGCTAGGCTCCTTTTAGACAAGAAAAAAAACAGTTCATAGAAAACAAACTAATTATTTTCAAAAGTGGAGTGAAAAGCTAGAAACTCTGGTTAGGCACATCCTTATGAGAAGTAGGCCTCTCTGTTTGAGCACAGCCCACACGCGCTTTGTGCTGTCTACCGTCCAGTGGTACAGGCCCGGCCGCGACTTCTCCTTGAGGTTATTTTTCTCCTCACGTTTTGTTTGGATAAAGTGAAGTTGGGGTTCCAAAAGCAGACTCCACCTATAGGCAGGACAACGAAACCCTTAAGAGCTCTTCTTTTCTTAGCACTTCACCCCTCTCCCCCGCAACACCAACAACTGGTAAATGGTCTGGAAGGAGAAAATTAGCATGTTCACATGGAAGCTTCGTCTAATACAGTATACCAGGTCATTTCACTGCTGCTGAGGGGAACAGAAGAAATATGCTGAGCTTTTTTATCAAAACCAGAAATGCCTTGTCAGAACCTGACTGTTCCACTACATAGAGGGGTTATTGTCTTCAAAACAAAAAGTTTTACGATTTTGCCAACCATGACCTGACTTGACCAGAATGCACAAGAGGCAAGAATTTTCTTTACAAGATTAATAGCGTGGTTCAAAATCAAACAGAAACAACAGTTGAAAGTTGATGCTAAGTATAGCATTTGAAGTATATGCATGCCTGTGCCAGCATGTTTAATGCCATGTATCATCCTGTCAGTCTGGTTGTGTGGAAAGAGCGATGGCAGAGGTGAGGGGGGTTCCATGATACGGGTCAATTGCATGGAAAGTTCTGCCGAATTTGCTGCTTTTCCATGGGGATGGAAGACCACGGGAACAACATCTCCAGCTCAAACGCTGATGTAGCAATGTCTGCTGAGGGAACACTGAGCCCTGTTGTTTAAAGCAATCACTCGAGTATGTTTAGAGTCTCCACTAATGGTGTCAAACTAGGCAAACTGTTGATTGTAAGTGTGTGTGGCAGTAAATGATGAGCCGCCTAGTGACAAAGTTTGCCTAACACAAGTGAACTTGTCCATCTCCTGAGCTGAGACTTGATGGGTAAGTGAGTCTGTCAGTACAGCACACCGCATGGAAAGCAACATCAGAGGAGCGGGTTGCCCAGTGCTTGTATATTTCTGTCTCCATCTGTGTCACTGGCTGGAAGCGGCTCCTGTTCTTGCCTCCGAGTATGTAGGCCATTGGACACCAGCTCCCTGCGGTTTGGGACAAGTTAAAGGCTGGTTGGGGCTCTAATCCTCCAACCCTCCTCCCTGTTTTCCCCTCTTTTCGTGTCTCTCTGGGACCTATTCCCCTCACTAGTCCCCCATAGGCACTGACAGGGCCCACGCTGCTTCAGTCCTGACATCCTCATGGCTGATTGATCCAGCCAGGTCACAATGGAGATGTAGGAAAGTCCTCCCCAAGTCTTTGATCAGCATACTTAACCCTTTCTTCCTCAGAAGTCCCGGTGTGGATGAGAATGTGGGAGATTGAGTTACATAGTTCTGGGAAGTGGCCAGGCTGACATCCCTTTGGTAACACATGTCTTTGTTTAGGGCAAAGCTCTGGTACTGACAGTTCAAGCTGTTTGGCTTCGCCTAAAAGCTAACTATAGTCACCCGAGATTCTCTAGACTAGTTTAGCTGAAAACTAGTAACTTGTAAGTAGAACACAGGTCACTAGTAAACTAAAACTAAATGCAATATTAGATCTAGTCACCTAATGTTGCATTCACTTTTCTTCTTAGCCGTCAAGCAGAAGTTCAAGTCTGTACAAACTGGCCCTAAGTCCTGAGAATAGTTGAGTTCTCTAAATGGAACTCAATCACACGTCCAAATCGAATAAAAGTCTCTAGAATAAACACATTTTCAGTAATCAAAACCCCATTTTGTAGATCTATTTTACAAAATAAATCATTAAGTAAAAAAAACACTTGTATGATGGCAATTAGTAAGCTTTGAATTTTGTAAACAAAGCAAACCCAAATAATGATCCCATAATAATATAAAAGTCTTGCAATAATGTTTTTAGACAACAATAAAACCAGCGGTTATTATTTCAGTTCTGCTATAATAGATTTAATTCCCTGTTAGCACAGTTTGACTTCGAGTTCATTTCAGGATCAGCTCACCAGAATTCGGATATGTTCTATCAATTAGCGGCTTTGGGCAGAAAGCAAGAGGAAAAATTAATATGTTTCTAATTTTGAGTGTCATGGCTTCTACAAATGTATATTGTCCTTCCAAAGAAAACGTCTACCCTTACATTTCTATTTTATTGACCTGAAATGTCATAAAAACATAATCCACAAATACATAAACGCATTAGCCCTCATTTAGAAGTGCTATTAGGCTTGTCGGAGCAGTAAAAGTACAGTCCCATTTATAACTTCAACCACTGGCACGGTCGCACACACTCATCCTTCGGCCCATTGAGAAAAAGAGCCTACTACATGATGTCTTCTTGTGTCTTTTTGGCTCCAAGTGGGCTTTTCCCAGGCAGCAGGTTGGTGAAGTGCAGCAGCTGTCAGACAGTGGTTGTTGGCAGGGCGTGGTGCCTGACCAGTGGCTGTGACCGAACACTTGTGCTGCTGCTCTGAGCCACGGCCAGAGAACTGACCCCAAATCCTGCCCTGGCCTCAGACGGACTGGTGAGGCTGTACTGTGGCTGCTAGGGTCCCAGCTGGAGTCAAGACTTCCTGGGTATGTGTCACTGAACAAATCTGCAGATCTTGGGACTGCATCCATCCTAATTATAAATATATATGCCCTGATGAAGACCACATAAAGGTTGAAACCCATTGGTCCCTTTATTCTCTTTTTTGCATTTCCAGCTGATCCTTGATGAGCACATAGACATATACATATATACATATATATATATATGTACACACACACACACACACACACACACACACACACACACACACATATAAACTAATATTTTTATTAGACAAATGACTCTAAATTAAAATATACTTCAAGTTCCCTTAGGGAGATCTTAAAATCTGGCAGGAGAATAAAAAACTGCTTGAACTGGAGAGGGTTTGAGAAACCCATGAGTGATGGCTGTAACTATGGTAACCTGCATGTGTTTACAGTGGTAGGCCCTCTTTACGTTCTGATATGTGAGAATAGTAAATGTTATAAATGTACGAGGTGAGTTATTAGGAAGTCGGTTAATAACAGGGATGGGGTCAAGTATAAATCTTGTAGATTACAGGCTAGATGCACAAGAAAAACAATCTGTAAGTTGAACACGGGCTACCGCTGTGGAAGCTCTGTGATTGGAGGGTTGGACAGCCACAAAGAGAGCACATGGCAAGACTCAGATATAATCAAAGTGAGTAAGGATGAACATAGATTCATATTAAACCTAATGTTCTTTAAATTGAGCAAAAACAAAATAGGAATGCAAGACACGCAATGTCAAATAGTATTTATATGATTGTGCTTCTTAACTTGAAATTGGTAAGGATTATTTAACGCAGTTTACTATTAGAGACCTGTGGGTGGAGGTGAGTCATGTGAGGGGCATCCTGGAGATTCTCCAGAGTATGGTCTTCTTGGTTTCCACAACAAAGCATCTGCCAACAGCTATGAAAAATTGGTTATCTGTTTATTAAATATGGGACATTCAAAAGGGTAGCTGGTGATCCTCTGTGCTTTCATTATGGAGAAAAATGTATTTAATGGTGTAAGATTGATTGTTATGCCCTCCCTATTCTTGACAGCTATACCCCTGAGAACAATGCATTTAATATTTTGCCACCCAAGAAGTGTTCCTGGAAGTCAGTGGGATACGGATCAAATAAGAGGGTGATATAACATGGACAACAAAGTCGACAACAAAGCCAACAATCCCAAATATTTCCTCTGAGCGAGAGTGGCAAGCATGGGGAGCAGCACTGAGCCTGTGGAGTTCTGAACGGACAGGTCTGGAGGCTACACTTTTCCAGCACAATGGCCCAAAAGAGGAGGCTTTTTCTCCAGTGACAGACCCTTTCACTGCACCTTTCTGCCTTATAATGAAAAATACCCCACATGCCGATCTTTTCCTTGCTGTTTTGATATGGCACTGTCATTATTTGGACTCTTGAACTATGTGTAGAAGACACAATTGTGGTAATTGTGGTAGCCATTCATTTTCAGGTATATTGAATGTAAGTTATTCATTGCTTTAACAACCAAGAAGCACTGCTTGAACTAATTTAGCTGCATTCAAAATCAGAGAAAAGTTTATGTACAGTACATTTTAGTGCTGGTACCCTAACATCCAAGAACTGGTTTCTTGTAAACATTATATAACGTTGCTGGCACAAAATGTCTGAAAGAGATATTGCCTTTATGATGAGGAAAGATAATTTGTGATCAGATATCAAATGAAACCAGCGTGGTGTGTTTTTGTGTGGAGAAAGAAATGCTGCTCTGCAATTTTGGTGAAGCAGTAAGATGTTTCAGACATCACCAACACTTGCTGACAGGAAGAGGCAAAGCACAATCCACCACAGTAGTTCTGACATTTTCTTGGCTTTGCACAAGCAGGTGCAATGTCACAATCTTTGTGGAAACAGTCTTACAGCTATAACTAACCCACCATTGCTCCCAATCCACATAAAGACAGTGGATTCAAGTAGGAAGATCACATGAACAATGATATGGCTGCTTTTTAGTTCTGTGCCAGAAGTTATAGAGCACCACAGGTGTTCATAATGGTAAAGGGGGCTGCAGCTCCACAAATCCATACTTTAGTTAGGTTAGTTTTATTCCTTTCCTTTTTCTCCCTTCTTATTAAAATACCCAAAATGTCCAGAATTCAGGAACTGCTGAGCCAAATCAATCACTGATTATTTAAAACTTTTCTGGTGCAAGGTGAGCCACTTGCTTGTCTCCACGGAGATGTTATTCCTTCATCTGGAATTTTCCAGAGTATAGCACATATTTATCTTGCATTTATTTCATTACTGTGCGTTTTTATTGCCAAAAAAATTCCTTTAAAACACATTCTTTCTATGGGCTCACCTCAGATCTGACCTCTAACTTGGCCTGGTGGTGTCAACTGCCTGTCTTCATGTTGATAAACAAGTTTAATGGTATACTGTGCAACATTCCAGAAAACCCAATAACATCTACATGGAGACAAGCAGGTGGTGGACCCTAAACCATAAAACATACAGTATTTTTTCCCTGTGCGATTAATTCTAGAGGAAACAATTGGTTTATATAATAAGGAAAATATTAATGTAACAAATGTAAACACATTTACCGTATATTCCAGACTATACGTCGCTTCGGAGTATAAGTCGCACCAGCAAAAAAATACGTAATAATGAAGAAAAAAACATATGTAAATCGCACTGGACTATAAGTCGCATTTTTTGGGGAAATTTATTTTACAAAATCCGAGACCAAGAACAGACATTTTATCTTTACAGGCAGTTATAATAATAACAAATAAAATAGAGAACTCAGCGACATGAAGCATAGACAACGAACTGAATACGTGTCTGGTATGTTAACGTAAGATATTTAACAGTTAATCAGATTCCTACGCTAACATATGATATGCCGGCATGTCCACAAACACGAGAGTTCTTTTCACTGATGTTTACTGTGGTCTTACTTCTTCATGACAGTTCAAACTGTAGAACTAGCAAACACATAAAATATAACATAAGATCTGGCTCATACTGCATATACAAGCAAAATTGCATATGAATACATGGAAAATATACATACCACTTTGGCCTGCTAGTAAACAAACCAGTGAACCAAAAACGTCATATTTTACTTTTCAGTTATCACCTTTATGGTCTTATAAATGAAGGGGAAATAAATAAGGGGAAATTAAATATGAAATGTTTAAAAGAAAATGAGTCAAGTAAAAAGGTGGCTTGCCCTCTTCGGGTGGGGGGTGAGCCCCTGTCTCAAGTGGAGGTGTTTAAGTATCTCGGGGTCTTGTTCACGAGTGAGGGGAGGATGGAGCGTGAGATTGACAGGCGGATCGGTGCAGCATCTGCAGTGATGCGGTCGCTGTATCGATCTGTTGTGGTGAAGAAGGAGCTGAGCCGAAAGCCGCAGGGTGGCTGGGCGCACCCTTAGAGATAGGGTGAGGAGCTCGGTCACACGGGAGGAGCTCGGAGTAGAGCCGCTACTCCTTCACATTGAGAGGAGCCAGCTGAGGTGGCTCGGGCATCTGTTTCGGATGCCCCCTGGACGCCTCCCTAGGGAGGTGTTCCGGGCATGTCCCACCGGGAGGAGGCCCCAGGGAAGACCCAGGACACACTGGAGGGACTACGTCTCTCGGCTGGCCTGGGAACACCTTGGGGTCCCACCGGAGGAGCTGGAGGACATGTCTGGGGTGAGGGAAGTCTGGGAGTCCCTGCTTGCCCCCGCGACCCGACCCCGGATAAGCGGAAGAAAATGGATGGATGGATGGAGTCAAGTAAATTTTCTTACAGGTATCACAAACACACCAGTGGCATCTATTGGTCAAACAAGTGAACTGTAACATGTATAATCAACACATCAACATAACACATATTTATTCAACTACATGAAGCATAGACAACAAACTGAATAAGTGTCTGGTATGTTAACGTAAGATATTAACAGTTAATCAGATAACTAAAGCATAAAAAACAAGCTAACAAGTTTACTCTCGATCTCACTCCACATCACTAAATTCATTGAATTCTTCATCCTCGGTGTTGCTTCTGAACAACTCCGCCTGCCCCGGAAGTAGATGAAGCACCGCTTCAGCGCGGCTGTCATACTGGTGCACAAGCCTAGAGTGCCCTCACGCAGTGGTCAGTGTGACAATAAGGACGATGTGAAATTATATATTTTAATAATTTCACATATAAGTCGCATCTGAGTATAAGTCGCACCCCCAGCCAAAATATGAAAAAAAAGTGCGACTTATAGTCCGGAAAATACGGTACTCAATTAACATACACCAAAGCCAACAAAATGTGTTCCACTCACAAACACACGCACACACAGTCATTTAGTTCCATGTTTAAACATGGTTTCTTGATATAAAATGACACATCACATACCAGGACTTTACAATGACAACCATCAAGGTGCATTTGCCCATCTAAACCAATGCCTAGAGGTTCCATCACTTCTTTGGAAGGTCATGGCTAATGAAGTAATCCGGACCCAGGATTTCCTGGACCGTGTACTGCCATGCCAGTCATGGGACTGAGGTCACCACCGCCCCTATAGGCTGTGGCACTGGTCACCATGGTCCAGTTGTTAGTGATTGTGCAGGACTGCTATGCTGAAACTAAGTGGTGACTCAGGTCAAGCGGCCATTCACACAAATTCCTTTTCGACATTCCAATGGTTCTGTTCCCCAGGTTCACATCGTGAAAGATGCAAAGGAAAAAGGGTCAAACAATGTGATGCGGAATCTGGAGGGAGGGAGCTTTGCCACTGCTCATTCACAGCTCCTGAGATATGAGTTAAACATGCGGAATGTTAATCTGTCAATGTGTGGTCATGGTGCGTTTTTTGTAAGCAGTTGTGATTTGAATCACGAGGCCCTGCGGTTGTGCCCGGGCTCGCTCTGCCTATCAGCGACGATTAGAGGTAACCACTTCTGACACCCTGATGGCCATGAGAGACATCTCTTCTCCGCCAACAAAGCCACATGTCACACTCGGCCATCTTGTTTTCTCCCAGCAGGCCCCTGGAATTTAGTTCATCCCCTCGGCCCTCTCAATAAGACCATTCTACAAAATAAAGAGTGTGTATTGAAACTTAACTTTGCAGGGAGATGCAAAGTAGCCCCCAGCATGTGAAACTGTGTAGAACTAATGCATTTAAGCAGCCTTTATTTGTCCTTCAATAGACTGTCCTCCATGAAACCAGCATTTAGAAGGCTGTCTTGGTGAACTCGTCTCCACACTGAAAAGGTGTAACATTTGTGTGGACATATGGTGTCGTCCACTTGAGCTGCAAACATTCTTTTGGGTTTGGAAATTATTTAACCTCAGTCCTTTGTGCTTCGCAAACCTAAATCACAAAGTGTACTGATCCTAACCTTCTTTGGTTTTCGGTATGAAGGAAACGAAAAATGCATTTTTTAATTTCAGTATGCAAGGGTAGATCCATGCCATGTTGGAAAAACATTTGCACCACAGGTCTGGTTTGTGGCTGGCTATTGTACAGGGAGTGGTATTTCACTTATGAAGTGATTCCGTTACAGCTGTCCCCTCCGCCACCCCCTCCGCACGCACGCACTTACTCCTGTTCCACCGCACTTGGGTGCACTCACAAGCTCCATCGTTTAAACCTCCATAAACACGGACAAATCAGATCCAACGGGAGAAAACTCAGCCCCAGACCCACAGAGTAAAAAACAGGTTATTTTAGAAAAGACTCGATATGCCAAGTTGCACATCTGCACTTGGATCCTGCCAAGCTGCCATGTGAAATACGATCTAATTCTGGTTAGCCTGATTCCAATGAATGACATCCTTACGCTCCTATTTGTTGAATAATGCATTTCACTTAAGAGCCCGTATAGAGAGGACTCTTTGACGGGTTGAGAGAAATCTTGAAAGGATTGATATATTTACTTTTTTTGGCGAGGCTGAACTGGTGGTATAGGAGGTAGTGGTGGTTTCTGTGGTCGTGTGTTTATTGTTTATGCTTTGTATTTATCCTTAATTAATGCCGTACTGATGAGTGCTGTCACAGACTGCAGCGCGGTCTCACGCAATGTGCGGATAATTTCCTCGCCACATTCAAGGCCTCCAAGAGGACCAAGCGCTTCCTCGGCTTTTCTCTTTGGGCTGGAGAAGGAAGGCAGATGCACTGCAAAAACACATGGCAAAACCAAAGACTGTCATTCTTGGACACATCTTTTTGTAAGGGCTTTGCTGTTTCAGTGTGCACTTTAGATCAGAAGAGAAGTTGAAAGATATGTTTTGGAGGATGACAACAGTTGCACAGATGTCCACAGATGAGATGCAGATGAGGGTCATCACAAGGTCTCTTGGACCCCCTCAATGATGAAGCCACTCTGTTCACCCAATCTTTGTTAGAAAGGCTGTTTTAAGCCCATTTGCACACTGACAAATGACCTGTGACCAATTTTAAAAATATGATTCTCTTTTCACTACATAATAGATTTAACAGTTGATTAGTCACACATTTTAAATCAGTCATTTTTGGACTATTTGGCCTTTTACACAAAGGCATCATGGGAAAAGACATTAAGTACCATTTGAATATCCAGACCTAGTGGTTACTGGTTATAGTCACCATCACTTTACTTAGGAGCACAGTTGCAACATGAAAACTGATCATTAAAACCAGTGCCAACTCAAATGCACATTGCACTGTAAATCCAAAACAATGTGCACTGCATGATACTATGTGAACAAACACACCCACACTGTTCAACAGTTATTACTGAATATTGGTAGGATCCTTGTTTACACTAAACAAACAAGCTATTATTTAGACTGACAATATGTATGATCATGTTTTAGTTTAGTTTAGTTTAGTTTAGTTTTTTTCTCAGAAACTACTTCCATGTAGTTTACAATGAAATGTTAAAGACCCTGTGGTCTGCCAACTCAAGCTTGGGGGACAGAGATGCTGACACACCCAAGAACTTTCTATTTCGGTAAAAACCCTTCACATGTCACTGGTCCTCTCCCCAATAGAAAGAAAACTTCATTTTAGCATTTAACTCCTTTGTTTTTAGCATCCCCTTTTTTTTAGTAACTGTTTTTTTGTGGTGATGATGTGTAAGACATGACCTTTTTTTGATCACCTTCTGTGTGTGACACTCAGGGGTGAGAGAGGCAGGAGGAAAAAGCGATGGCCAACTGCACACAACATGAGGGCAGTAACTTGTTGACATCAAGCAAAACTGTGCATAGTGTAGTTAGTATGCGTGTCAAAAAACAAAATCATCAAATGCAAGCTTTCAATGATAATAGCACTGAGGGGGGATGGAGGTGCTCTGCTCAGTGCTTACAGAAGTTACATTTAAATGTCTTCTGTTACATCTGCTCAACAAACCACAACAATGGTTGGTGTTGCTGCCAGACTCTTCGGCCCCTGACCATATTAAAGAGCCTGTATTGACCCAAACTGGCACACAGCACAGGCCCCATTGAGGCAGCCAGCCCAGGATGCTTTCAATCCTCCTTTGTACTCTGAGAGTTTTGGATGGAAAGGAATGTGGAGGTAAAGAGCCGGTGCGCATTTGAGGCCAGTCTCAAGGTAATACAAATGAAATAACTTGAACTAAATTAACTAAATCTTGTACAATTTACTACTCACTACAAAGACCTATTAACTGAGATAGGCAAGCTGATCCAACAAAAACTGTGTTTATATAATCTGTGCATTTTGCAGACATACAGAAGCAGGGAGAAAGATGGCCATTTTAGATGAAGATGCTTGCTCAGCTGTGACCTTTCATTTTGGGATGGCGGAGGTACGCTGTTATTCAACCTGCTTAACAGCCTCAGTTCCCTACTCCACAGCCCCTCCCACCATGTCCATCTACCCAGACAATTCTCCACTTTAATTGAGTTCCCTGGAAGCCATGAGGAGAAGAAAACAACCAAGAAGGAAGGTGGTAAAAGAAAGAAGTGGGGAGCCTGTATTCAACCAAGACTATGCTGCAAACAACAGCAAACCACTGTGTTCTAAGAAAGAGGTAAAATACGATCTCAATTAAAACCTGCTTGGGCTTTCAGTTGTGTTTGGTTGACAGGCCCGCTGTTGTATCCTGGGAAATCAAGACATTTGACAACACAATAATGGGTCTATTTTCTGAGCGTGCTCTCATTTACTAAAACAAACTGATTATTAAAAGGTGTTCACTAATTTCTTTCAAAAGTTCATCATGTTTTGCCACTCATCTAAGTAGCTTCTTCAGTTCTGACAAGGTTCTGTAAATTACTGGCTTATATCTGTTTGAATCGAGTTACGGTGAAACTAACACACCCTAGTAGAGCATCTGTTATTAGTGAAATACATTGAATAATCATGCAAAATACAACTCTGACGACAGTTCACACCTCAGGGTATTTGGCCTTAACTAATAACAGATATTTCTTACTGTAAACACTTAGGGCGAGTTAGTTTAACTGTAGTTAGCTCACTCCTTCAGACAGATATAAAGTAGTGACTCACCAGAATCCTGTCAGAATTGAAGAAGCTACTTGGATGAGTGGTGAAACATTATTATCAGTTTTAAAAACTTTTACCTAGCTGACAATACATTTTTATATCAATGGTTAGTCACTCAGACCAGAGAAGAAAGCAGAACAGCAGAATAATGGAAACAAACAGATGTGCCACAGCCTTTGGAGAAACAATGCATTTTTAATCAATTATCAATGGCCCCATTATGTGACTTACTTTTCATTGATGGGAAACATAATGTAAAGTGAAAAGCAAGATCTATGTATCACAATGGGGAGAGGAAGTATTAAATGTCACTCTCCCAAAGCTTCCTGATCAAAACCACAAACATCTGACTTGGTTTATTCTGTCTCATCCACAACCATTCGTTTCATTGATCTTTAAGAGAGCCCCTCGGATGTTGAAGACGTCACATTCTTGACTGAATATGGATTTGGAAACTCTACTTCCTGTTGTCAGAAGAAGAAATATCTGCAAGAGGACACCACCAAGACTGTACTAAATTACAAAATATCTTGTACATCCTGGACCAATGCTTGTTCTATTCTTGTGACACCGCTCTGAAGTTCACTACCTAAGACATTAACTGAAATTGTAAAATGTAGATGCTTGAGTATTGCAGTTCACTGTCAAATTTTGATTGAGAGTGAGATTCGATCATATATATATATTTTTTTTTATCAAGAGAGCCAATGCTCTATCAGTAAAAGTATGTGGTTTAGAGCAGAGTTTGGACTTAGACTTAGGAGAAATAAATTGGGATATTTTTGTGTTAATGCTAATCATCCAATTACATGATAGCTTTACATGGCAAAAATAAATCTATCAAGTTTATGTTCATGGAAGCAATACTGAAAACCATTTTTTGTTTTTTAAAAGAAAAAAAACATTTATTAAAACTCAAACAATCAATATGAGGGAAAAAAATGTTCATACATTTTTTTGCCACATCGCCCAGCCCTACTGTCAACTTCTTTGTTTTACATAATGCTGGCACAGGATTTGAGGAGATAGTTATTGAGGCAGGCAAATAAAATGTGATGACGATATCGGGGTGTGTTTTGGCTGTCTCCACGGTGTACAGGCTAGGGGTGGATGAGTGACTCTCTATCTCGGGGGGTCAGTATTCACTTCACACCTACAACACCTGAAGCACAGCAGTGACATCAGCAGCTGCTTTTAGACCCAATTCCCTCAGGCCAAACTGAGGCCACGGCACTTCCCCGTGACGCAAGACCTCAAATGCAAAGCTTCCTCAAATCATACGGATGACAAATTACAGACCTACAGCAGAAGTGGCACTGTTATGTTACTATGGGCATGTAAGGACACAGCCAACACACTAAAGAGGGTGCTGCAGATTTCTAGGTTTAATGCAACTATTTTTTTAGTCACCAACATTTTATATTTGAAGGTGCGCTATGTAACTACTACCCTCTCCCAGCCAAGTTACCGGTCAGATCTGAGAGATGAGCCTGCTTACAGTAAGAAAGTTACTTTAGCCATTTAAAAACACCTTAATTAAAGAATTCATGCAGGTAGCAGACAGACACTAGAACTTAAATGACACACCTAGTTTATCCAGTTTTCCAGTTATAATTGTTTTTGACAATACATGGCCCTAAAACTAGTAAACTGTGATCAATGGTATTAGAAAAAAAAAAAAATTCAAATATTGTCAAAATTCTGCAAAGTCAAAAGAGAAAGGGTATAAAGAACAATTAAAAAGTATGCTGAGTTTTAGGTGTAAAAACAGCTTCACTGAATTGTCTACATTGCAGAGACTGGTCTTGAATATCTTGAATACTCCTCTTGACAAAAGTGCTTCTAAGGCATCTTGATTTATTTTCTGTTTCACTTGTTAGCATGCATCATCTGGTTCAGTCCAGTAAAACAGCAGCCCCACCAACTATCCTCCCACAATCCTGTGGGGCATTCTCAAGTGCTGATGAGAGATTAGATTCAGAGAGCGCCAGTGCACCCTATTACTGTGTTATTCAAAGCAAGGAGCCAAAGGTGGCATGAGAAATACCCCCGTGGTCCTAATCCCCAGGACACTTTGCACACTTCATTGTCCTGTCTGGAGGTACTTATTTTGGCTTCCAGCGCTGCCATGGAGACCAGGGGCTATGAAACCATTAGTGCAGTCATTGCCTTTGGAGAAACATTTTATAACCACAACTAAACATCTGGGCCAGCGGTACTTATGGTGTAGTGCGATTGCAATGATGTCTCTTCATTTGACATAATGTTGTCAAGATGAAAACATGTAAGTACAGGGTAAGAAAAACAGTTTGAGAAGTGAAAATCCCCACGATATGGGATCCCAATGTTGAGTGGTGCTAGAAACTAGGCTTATTGCCAAGAAACCATTACTAATCCCCTTGGGCTAAAGTGCGAGGAGTGTGCACACGTAACAGAGGTGCATCATCAGTTTATATGAGAAAACTCTTGAGTTTCCCCCATCTGACTTTGACATTTAAAATAATGTTTTAACAGGACTTCAATCAAGTACAAAGTACGATTGAAAGTGTCAATGAATAGTTTTTGAAAGGTCCTGATATGATATATAATATATAAGTATACGACAGCATGGTAATTATAACAAAGAATAGTTAGTTAATTAATTAATAGACCTCAATATGTGAAATCATAATTACAGCCCTTAAGAAAACATTGTTTTTGTTAAGAATTACATCCTAATCCTATTGTGTAAAACTAGTGTTTTACATTGTGATATCAAAACTGGTGTCAGCCAAATAGCCAAAATCCAAGTTATTTTGCTGAAATCTAAAGGAAAGAGTAGGATGGCTATGCAAGGACAGCTCATCTTGAGCCAGATCCCATGATCCACTTGCATTTGTCTGTATTTGTTTGTGATTTTAATAATTTGACAAAGTTATGAGCATTTTTGTTTCTCCAGCTTGCACTTTCGATGTTGAAACCACACACATTATAAAAACAGACACTATTTGCGAAATAATGAAGCGATTTTGTGCTTAAAGACCAAAGAGAGTTTTTAATGATGGATTTAAATAACATTGAAAGTCTTCCGTGATAAAGTTAATTTGAAGCATAAGCCCGTATCAAAACTGTTTATGTAGATATATATCATTTATGAGTTGCTTTATTACAGTTCACACATTGATTGTTTCACAAAGGTCTCGTGTTCTCTGAAGCATGAATACACTTCCATTTGGTTTTCTCATGGCGACAGTAAAAAGTGTTTTTGACGGTTGAAGCGGTTGATTAATAAATACTAGCAAACCAAAATAATTAAAACTTTGCCTCATCTGGCCGCCATAACCAAACACATCACACAAAGATTACATATTCATACAACAACTTGCGTCTTCAACAAAACCGCAGTAAGATGAATGATTGCGAGAAAAAGTAGTGCCGACTGGGAGGTGATGGGTACAGTTGGGTTCAAAGTTCAGTTTGTGACTGGTTTGTGGTTAAGCCTGGCATTCTGGCTCTAATTCACAACATCTTAAGCTGTACAGTTAAAAGGGAAGCAGAAGACAATTTAAGTTTTCCTATTTAACAAACTACAGCCTCCTTCATGTCGAGCTCATCTGTCTCTGTTTAACTAACCACGGTTTGATCATTCACCAGCAGAATTAGGAGCAGGTGGTTACATTTTCTTATGTCTTTTTGTTTCCTCAAAATGAACTTCCCGATTTTGTATTTTAGTAATAAATTTGACCTCTCTGAAAGTTAAATATTGTTTCTGTCACTTGCCAAGAGCATAACATTTGCTTATTTGCTAATCAACTGTGCAAAACAAAATAAATATAATATAAAATGAATGTGGAGCCTAACCACAAGCAAATACATGAGTTCAGACGTCGTCATAAAACTCGCCTCACAAGAAGTCACGAGGGAATGGCAATAACAAATAAAATAGCGTGCGAGTCTTTTCCCTGCTGTTTTAGAGGGGGACACTGCCGGGCGGTCTCCAATGAACCCACTGCAACAGTTCCACTAAAACTAATAGAAGCAGTCACAGGGATACCTCTGACTTATTTGGGGCATGATAAACACACGACTGAAATGGATGTGAGAGCATTTCAATGTATGGTGCAATCTCTGCTAGCCTGAAGAACCCAAGTCAATCAACAGGTAATCAATAATACTAATTACTTCGATTATAATGAAACTAATTTTAATGTATTTGTATTTATTTGATAGGGACATTGTATATTAATGAACATCTGTAATTACAGTGTAAATATGTCAGATTATAGCAAAAATGCTAAATTCCGTGGACATCACTTCACTGTATCCTTTTTATTTATAGTAATACTCAGTTAGAAATCTAAGCTGTAATATATCTGAAGTAAAATGTAATAAGTAGATCAATCAAAGCAGCGGTTAGTGTGATTAAAAGGCCAGATGGCGCAGATAGGCAGCCTTGTTTCCATCCTCCTACTCCAGGGCAGCTGTGGCTACAGAGGCAGCCAGTACTAAGTGGGGTGAGTGAATCAGTTTTACATGACAAATACGACTTGAAAAGCGCTTTAATAGTGCATCATTAGTATGATGAATTGTCTATGATTACAGAAACAATACTCAATACATTTATAATTACAAGTTATTTTTACATTATTTTTACAAGTTATTTTATTATTATTATTGTTTATTATTGTTTATTTACATATATGCCTAGTTCCTACAGTGCCATAGGAGTGCCCAAACATTCCCTCTGTATTAAATGAAGCGCTCTGAGGCCTGAAGCTACTAAAGGCCCAGCACAGCCCAGTGATGCTGTGTGAAAGGAGAGTGTTTTTGCTGCTTAATGAGCTTGAGTGGACGTGATGAGAGAGTAATATGGCGCAACTGCAGGTGTGCCCCTCTGTGCAGTGAGAGTGGACATGCTTCACTGCCTTCATCCCAACAACACTCCTCCTGTGCAGCCCCAGTGCAGGGACAGACCAGGGTTGCCAGGCTTCAGAGACCCAACCGGCACAAGAGAGTCTGAAAAGCCAAACAACACGGCTGTATTTTCCCACTTTATTTATGAAAGTAGTGTTCCTCCGGCTTTCAACAGTCACAGCACTACTTTGGCTCCTTCTCCTTTAGCATTATTCTAAAATCAATATGTTTTACATGGAAAACAGCTCTAGCTAAACCTGCGGACAATATTTTTCACCCCCGGCAACTCTTAAAGAGCCGCCCAATTCCGCAGGAAAACCGCATACCTGGCAACACTGGGACATACACACACAACAGCATCTCCAGCTTACCACCTGCTGACAGACCCCGAGTGTTACTGAGCCACCTCCCATACACGAGCTCATAACATTACACTGCAGGTACAACCAGCAAGGGGTCACTAGCAACTATACTCCAAGCCTAGAAATTTGAAAAGTGGTATACCCAGGAAGATAAGAAACATAAAACCTGTAAATTCAATATGGAAAACCTGAAAGGCATTTCAAAAGCGTCTAACTAGGACCAGACAGGAACTTGCAATGCTGCGACAACAACAAGCAATAAGCAATTACAATTCAACTAAGCACTTTCCATTATGTCTATATAACAGTATTTATGAATTACAGCGGTGCATTGGCTAAGTGGCTAGCACTCACGCTTCACAGCAAAAAGGTTCCCGATTCCCATTCTCCCTGTGTCTGGGTGGGTTTCCTCCAGAGATTCTGGTTTCCCCCATCAACCCAAAACATATACAATAGGTACTAGCCTCAAACAAAGGTAGACCCCAGCCCTTGGGACAACGAGAGGAAATTAGCCTTTGGCTATAATCCGGCATGTTTACACTCATGTTAATTCATGTCTGTTCATTAATGCGCAACGTCCCAACCAAATAAATAAATAAATAAAATAAATACAGATGAATCCCTGAGCATTGTGCTACAGTGCCGACTACTCCTGATGAGGTGCTCCAGCGGTATTGAAGGATGGGTCAAATGCAGAGAACAAATTCCCATACAAGGGCAATAAAGTGTATCTTAACCTTACTATTACTATAATATGTATGTATTTCCAGACAGCAACAGCACTTAAAGTTGAGTGTAGACAATTAGAGGTGCCAATAAACATGAACTTCCATAACCAAATTTGACTTCAACTTACCCTTAATTCTACTTTTGTCTCAAACTCACACAGACTCCATGTCACATATAACCCATCCGTTGATGCAGCAGCCGTCATGGGCCCGTGTACACCTCCTGTGAACGCAGCAGAACCAGGATCGGCCCGAGCGTTTGAGTGAGTCATGAGCCGGAGCAGGCT
>KN473002.1:21825-35229 GCA_000787095.1 Periophthalmodon schlosseri
TAAAGTCATTATGTGCTAATTAGCTGTGTGTGTTAGTGGATAGGTACTGTAGTAGTCTAATCCTGGAGGGTGTATCCACTAACACATGTAATCTCAGGTCACGTATGAATAGCTCATTGCTGCTTACTGTTACTGAGTTAGGTTATTGATCCAGCCAAACTGACTTTGACATACGGCATGCAGCCTGTCTAATGATTGTGTTTTTCTTTATACTGGCAACTTAAGTTATAGTTTTTGTAGGTCATTTTCTACTCACAATGACTTTGGAGTTCAGGTTTGGCTCTGACAGCACCTTCTGGCAAAAGGAGAACCACTTCACAGAGCGTCAGTGGCCTAGTAACAACAGGTTAGAAAAGAAGAATTTAAAAAATACAACTATGAATACAAACTGTTCGTAATTGCAAAAGTAGATTTTTAAAAATTGGATCAAGAATGTCTCTCAGGCCATGTAAAAAACCTACTTATGCCTAATCTTCCTTGTACCCAGCCACTTCAGGCAGCAGCTATCTGCATACACTGGAAACAGCAGAACAGCTTCATGTTTTGCTCGCGTCGAAAAATAAAAGTTGCACTATTCACTTTTCAGGTGTATGGTATTCCGCCTGCCTATCTCCATGGAGATGTTTACCAGGAATGTTCCACTGTATGGCATTAAACTAATCTACATTGCATTCATCCACTTATAGGTGTATTTTAAGGCTGCAACTAATCATTATTTTCCTCATCAATTAATCTAGCAATGATTTTTGATGATTAATCGATTAGTTGTTTAAAATGTAAAACACCATAAATATGAGATTTTTACAACATTTTATCCTGATAAAGCTGAAGTGAGACTGCTTAAGGACAGCCTGGTGCAGTTTTTCAACAAAAACACTAAATTTACACGTTTTCCACGACAGTTTCATGTATTTGCTTCTTCTCTCTGCTCATGTCATGTTTTGGAGCCTGTATAGACCAGTTAACAATTATACAATACAATTATACTAAATTAGTTGATAACAAAACCCTGAACCACATTAGTTGATTAGTTCATTTCTTGAGCACATTAATTGGGATTAGGTATAGCCTGCTGACCTCCACCTTGAACTTGTAAAATCCCGACTGATGTTACAAGCTTTTTTCTGCATTTCTGATAAAGACGTCTGACATCCTTCAAAGAAACAGCACAGAGCACAATGTTCCTGGCTGCCACTGTCTGCGGTGAGCTGTTGTGATGCGCCATGACCCCAGGCCTGCTTTGTCACCACAGTTTGGCATCTGACTGACAAGTGTTGACTCTGAAAGACTTAGGGGCCTGGAAGTGAACCAACCATTGGCCACAAAGAGCCAGCTGCATGACACACCAGGAGCTGAGGGCAGGTGGAACAGGTGCTTTCCAAAACCAAACAGAAAAATGATCAAGGTTTTTGCTAATGGCACTGATACTAAGAATGGATGAACATTTGAATGTAATAATTAGTAACAACAAATGTGCTAAAGAAAAAGTGAAGAAAACTGACAAGGCAAACAGCCAATACAAACAGGCAAAAGGTTATAATAAGTTGTGAGATTAAAGTGTTTTGAAGGGGATTTATTGTCCTCCAGCTAAATATGAACAATAAAAGTTTCTTTTTAATTGTTCTGTGTAGTAAGACAGTAATTCCCTGTTCCTCCCATCTGATGAAAGACAAACTACATGTTATTTCAGATACAACTTTGAGATGGAGGTGGGCCAAAGAATAGCACAGTTGCTTGTGTATGTGCACACACACGACTTTACTGTATGAATCTTGTTAGATGCACTGATGTTACTCATAAGAGGAAAACGGCAAATAAATTTAGCTTCAAAACACACGGCGGATCTGCGCTTGCCCTGAATAAGGACTGTGGGCAGAGACAGTCTTTGGCAGCCTCTCATTTCCTGTTGCCCTCGCCACTCTACTCCAACTCCATCGTTTAATCCAAAAGTTTCACGTTTTAACATTAAACATCCAATGTACTAAAAAGGGGCAAGTCACTGCAGGTCTGAGCGCGCAATCTGTATAATCTGTAGCAATGCGCAGGGGAAGAACCACTAAGTGCTTATCATTTTGCTTATGTTTAATGACTCCTCCGACTTGTAGGCATAGGCCTACTGTAATAAGCTCTGAGCCTACCTTTTAGGCGTTGTTCCTGGAGACCAGGTCTGTCTGTCTGTGCGTAACCAACGATAAACCAATCATATATATAACATATAAAGCTGAAAGGGTCATCCGTGCACACATCTGTGTTGATACAGCGTTGCTGCATTTGGCACAGTTGGAGCATGCATGTGTGCCTGGACACTCCAGTCGCTCCAAGACGTCTCATAATTCTTTATATTTTGGGCTTCAGGAAAAAGTTGGTCCCAAAATCGTTCTGTGTAGATCCAGTGCTGCAGTTTATAACCACTGATTCTCTCAGTTTCTTTCCTTGTGCTACCAAAGAACATGCAAGCCTTCACCAGCATGGAGATCCAAAACGAGCCATAGGTTTGGGACACAAAGCCTACACATGTGCGTCTTTTGCTCTAGTCCAACAAAAAAGCATTATGTACAGGGTTTTCTCAGACATTGCCCTGTTCTCCCCCAACAATTATTGTCCTGCACAGTCCAACAATATGGCCTGGCACATAGGCTATGACCCTAAGAGGCCAGCACACTGAAAAGGACCGGTGGCTTTGTCCAGAGTCCGGTGATTGTTGGTCCTCAAAGTTATGTCCCTTCTCTTCCTTACCTCGGCTCTGATCTTGCAAGTCCTAATGTGCAAAACACACACCAAGCCTAACTTGGCACAATAGCAATGAAATGAAACCCCAAAGCCATCTGAATAGATCCTTCATCCACACACTTTTATACCTTTAACAAACCATGATCAAACCGCTGAACAATCACTGGAGTCTGGACAAAGCTACAGGTCCTTTTGTAGTAGTGGCCTATCTGACAGATGACGTGCTTGAACAAACATCTCCATGCGGGTGAAGGCACGCACGCTCTTAAGAAACAAGAGAGAGCCGAGAGGGAATCAGTGGCAGTACATCTAGGTTAAATCAAAGTGTCCAGGCACAGAAGCGCGCTCCAAACAGAGGAAATGACTGGTCACTGTGCATTTGAGCAACAAGCTACCTGATTGATAAAGTTATATTATCTCGTAATTACAAGAAAAAAGTCATAATTATGGGAAAATGATCTCGTAATTACAAGAAACTTACCTCGTAATAAATATACATTTTTTCATGAATACAATGCTCTTCCGTAACAAGACAAAATAAAAGCAAACATTTTAATTGATCAATATGAGGAAAAAATTGTGATGATTTCTTTTGACATCATCACTCAAATATCTTTCTAAAAATCAAAAGTGTATTGAAAACTTGAGGTAAAGTAGGTCAACAAGTCAACTTATATTTGGTGAGCATGTGGCATTTCAATTACACAGCTATATTTTGACTCTAAAAGGTGAGGTGTGACTTTTATGATATTGACCACAAACAACCATTACAAATGCCTGAGGAAACATGTGCAACAATGCCATTTCAGTCTGCACACAATCTGAGTAAGGCTCACACATCACAGCTACGCCACAGATTATAGGCCACTTCTTCAGTAATTACTACTGGCCAGGCCTAAGGCATAATCTTGCAATTTCCTCTATGACGCGTAAAGCCTGCTAATACATAGGCCTCGATCTCAGCACGGATGACCAGTTACTTTTTTAACTTGGAACACATACCTGTGATTCTGCAGGTGAGCGATTGGTCATTTTAGGACCTACATTTCGTTACCTTAGTTAGAGGTATTGATAATGGATAATATCACAATTATTCTATTGGAGATTTTCCAAATTACAATAACATATATAATGTTGAGACTGGACCTTGGTGAGATTGATTTCCTCAAGCAAAAGTCACCATGGGCTCTATTTATGCCAACTTTATATAATGTCACCATCTCTCCGCTGTATCCTCAGAGTTGTGATTTGAGTTATACAAAAACCTGTCCACCTTCACACAAGAGAGAGGAGAAACAGCTGCACCATTGGCCTTTATACCAGGCAAGTCCAAAGTTCTGTGTCAGAGGTTCAGGTCTGGGCGAGATGGCGCCTGTGTCTGAATCTGGAGTCTGCCTATTACTTAAGTGTAATTTTTGCATTTTTGAGGTTTAATTTTACAATTGATTCACATTTTGTGTGATAGTTGAACCTCAACCACATTTCCAATGGATTGCCAAAATGATCTGAAAATCACTTTTATAATAATAAAAAAATATATATACAGAATATATTGTTGTCAATATTGTCCACCTTTTCAGGGATCCTGAATACACACTTCTTAAATACTTTACAAAGATGTGAGTCTGTTCACCGGTGATTCTCCCCGAGTTCAGATAGGTGTGATTAACAGGTGGATTCGCCAAACATGGACATGCATGGTCCGTCCTTATCAAAACAAATATGGCTGCTTATGAGGAAAAAATAAATACCACAAGGCACTGAAAAACATTGTGTTTTTCATTGTGCTGCAGAATCAATGAGCAAAGCACTCAATTCTGTTAGGTCGACATAAAAGAGCATTCACTCCGAGAGTGGTGCACTTCGCATTCTGGTCCGCAGTAAACGGCCGCTCCGAGAGCGCTTAAAACAGGGGCGGCTCCACCCACACTCTAGAGCGGGGTGAGTGTGGTGTGAATGCAGCCGACCTACGCAGTCCGTTATGACAGTAAAAGTGCTTGGAACTGGGCAAAAAGCAGATCACTTATATTTTTATAAATGGGCGTTGCAAAGCTGCTGTTTGACACGTTGTCTGACCAGGCAATTTGGATCAACTTAATATCAGCCACAGTCTCCTCCTGTCTGTGCAGGGAAGCCTGGGTCTGTGTTTGGGGTGAATGATGCGTGGTGTATGTGAACAAGGCAGACCCAAAAGTAAAATAAATGAAACTAAATCTAGTGTGCACTGGGGTCGGTCTACAGAGCACACTAACATGTGAAAACGACATTAATCTGAGGTGAGAGAAATTAGATTTTTATGTAAATGCTTCACTGAAATAAACAATCATGTTTAGTTTTGGCTTGAGACGCAATGGAGGGAGTGGTGACCAGACTGACATCCATATGTATAAAAAATACTGAGAAATATCATTGTGGATTTGCGAAGTAATTGTCCAGCCCTAACTATATTTCCTGGATTAAGTTAATTAAGAAATGGAAGAATAGAAAAAAAAAAATATATATATATATACAAACATTTTATTTATTTTTTTTTGCCGTTCATGGTAATTACCGGAGGCATATAGTGATAATGATATAAGATAGAATAGTATTCATAAAAAGCAGATTGGCGTTATCTATCTGTTAACCATTTTATGTTGTGTGGATTGTGTTTAAGCAGCTCTTGGTCATAAAAGCATTATTAACAAGCTCGGCTTTTTGTTGGCTGTGAATGTATCATTTGCCTTCAGGTTAGCTACTTGCTGTGTTGTTAGAATAATGTAGACATTGGTAAAAAGATAAAGCACTATATAGCATTTTGAATGTCTGTCTCTGTGTGATGCAATACAACTAACTTGTCATTGTCCACATCGTTGTACTCTCTTTCTATGGCCCAACTTTGCCACCACCATTGTTAAAATCTAATGATGAGATCTAATAACGAGCAAAAGAACAAAAACAGTTTATATCTTTTGTTCACTTGGATTCATGCATTGTTTTTCCTCTGTCTTATAATTTTTGTTTTATAATGTTTGTCTTGTCTGAAGTCTGTAACCTTAGCTTCTTAGTTTAGGGCAGAAGAATAGCTTCTTCTGCATAAACTTTCTGTTCTGTTCTATTAAAACCCAACAGCCCATGTGTCTGTGTCCTCACAGCTCACTTGTGTTAACAGCACAATGGCAAACTGAGCGTGATTTGTGGTTTATTTACAGACTTGAAAGGAATGTAAAGCAGTTGCATCAACCATATACACATTAATGGTAATAGTAGGATTTTGTTAAGCCACATTTGTCATTTTATTGGGTGTTTCATACGGGTTAAAACAAAATAAAGAAAACAATCTTTAAAGACACAATAACCAAATGTTTAACTTCAAACAGTCCTTGACTAAGCACATGACATTTGCTTAGTCACCTTTAGGAGTTGGGTTGTGTTCAACTATATCCCATCTCTGCCGTTCTAATAAATAGTGTAAACATGCAAAGTCTACTACTGCCTGTGCCAGGAAGCACACACTCAACACTGACCCCTAGTGTGAAAGGAAATGATCCTGCCAAAGAGTATGGCTGCACCAGCACAAGGCAGCGTTGGTAACAGTCTCTTCAGATGGAGATTACTGTGGGCTGTGGATGAACACTAACAGTATGCTGTGTTTGTGTTTCCCACGCTGCTCTGTCAAAACAAACACGACTCGGGCTCCAACCAAAATAAGAATTAACTCAGAGGTGAATGAAGAAGACCCAGTGTAAGGTGGAATTATCCCCCAAACCACACAGAGACTAACGCACTTACCACTATCATCAGCTTACATCCTAAATTCACCCATATAAACAACACACTGAGCCGCTAAAGCCTCAAAGTACAGTGATAATTATGTTTGTAAATGCCTGCAGTCTCTTTTAGACATCTGTAATTAAGAGCTGCATCCTACAAGCCAACAAACTTTTACCCCAGAGCATTGATTTTTTTTGTACATATTGTTTTTGCAATCACAATAGCATGATTTTTTTTTATTTTCAAGACTTCCTTTATCACACATGTCATATTGGGTATAAAATGTAGCAGTTTTGTGTGTACCTAAAATAAATGAAAATCGTATTCAGCACAGTTCTGCTGTCTAAAATCATGGTGTTCAGAATTCATACTAAATCAAAACTCACTAACCACCTAACCAACGACTTGGTACAGGCAATACTTTATCCCAAGGGTTCCCTATGTCTCATTGATGAGTTGTTATGAATGAGCCAAACCCACTTTTCTTCCTGTGTCTCTGTCCCAAGAGAAGATTCATGAGGTCAGCAGGACCACCACAACCACAAAGGTGGGTACCCCTCTTTAGTTTTCCTGAATGAGGATCATCAGATGCACTGAGGTGATCTCCTTGGTGGATGCTGTAGAGCAATACTTGGTGAAAACTTGGTGAAATAAGTTTGTCATGTGCTATGGTTGGACCGAAAATAGCTGTTTGTTTAATACAGAAATAGTTGCATGACAAGCACTAGACTAAATTCACATCTGCATATGAAGGCCTCTGGTGTCTGGCACATTGAAAAGAAGAAGAGGAGAATTTATTGAACACAGCTCATGTCTGGGTGGGCAGATGGCATTCACATAATGCCACTATTTTAGCATTGCAGCGTCAAGCTGGAATCAGCTGGCTCTGTCTGAAAGGAAACACGGGATAGAAAAGGGAACAGAGAGCTGCCGGCAGTGGCCTGGTCTAACCTGGCCTTTACCAAGCTGTCAGCAGAGACCCAGAGTAAAACCTCAGGAAAGCGGAGGAGACTGGTGTGGGCTTGGGGTGGACCTGAGTCCTGTTACATCATTTGTAGCCACCAGACAGTGTGGTAGACTTATCTGTCTGTGGTCTGGGGTGGCACTTGTCTGGACCAAGAGTGAGTCACTCTTTCTGTTTACCTCAGCGTGAACCCTTCCCCACAGCTCCTACTGTCCAGCAGCCCGAGGGCCGGAGCAGGGTGGCTTCCACCGTGGGCCGGCCCACCACCAGTGAGGCCAGGAATGCACTGTGCCCACACCTTCCAAACCATGACACCTTTTCCTGTGGAAGGAGCAGTTCCTCTCTCACATCAGGGTAAATATAGCTCTCCTCTGCAGCCTCCGTCTTTGCAGCAGGCTCGGCTCAAGCACTGATGAAACCATTCAAGTGTTTGTTTTCACCAACTGTGGAGTCCCATTTCTAGGATTTGTCACACAGGACATTAAACCGACCCACTGATGTTTAGACAAGCACAATAAAGAGCCTGGAAGTGCCTTTATTACACTTTTCAATGACAGCTTAACAGACGGTGTGTGCTGACCTAATGTGGGAAACCCTATCCACCTGGTTCTACTAAATGACTTGTCCAAACAGAGAGGTTTCTTCCTTTCCTCTCCAGCAGGTTTACACAGGATTCAGCCTTCGGAATGTGTAATGCCAAAGACACCTCCATTAATTTATTATTGGTAGTGGTTTTAAACGTTACCCGATATGATTTTAGCTCACCAGAACTCTGCTCCACTCACTTCTCTGCAAGCCTCAGACTAGGTCTCAATAAAGCAAAGACAAAAACTCTGGGGCCGAAAAAGGCCACACACCTCCGTTCAACAATAACCAGTGATGACAAAACATCCCCAACTGTCCAGGAAGCCCCATCAGTCGGACACAAGCTGAGATTAGAGGCTCATCCCCAGTGAAAAGAGGAGTTGGCACTGTGCCCTCTCTCCCAAACGTAAACCAGCAGCAACAGTTTTCGTGAGAACTACTGGCCTGCGCTGTTGGCCCCCTGTCTATGCTAAGTAATAGCCTCAGTCACATCCTTGGTGTTGTGTTTTCAATCAATCATACTCACATACAAGCAGGGGATGACCCATTTTGGAAGATTTATACAAGTACTGCATTGTGAATGTGATAAAATTTGCAATTTCCATTTAAAATCTATATTCTGTTCAGGGCTCACATTAATACATGGTATAAATGTGGAAGCAGACTTAAATATGACCTGCTGGAGAAAGGTCAATATGTTTTCAATTTCAGTTTAAAGGTGCACTATGTAATTGTTCTTGTCTGTCATTTCTTTGTCTGGAATGTTCCACAGTATGGCAATAAACTTACCTACAAGTAGGTGACACCACCAGGTCAAGTTACAGGTCAGATCTGTGGAGAGGCACTCTCACTCACAGTAAGAATGCATGCATTGTTTCTGGGACCAATAAAGGTGCCTCTAATTGAATAAAAGCAAGATGCTTAAATCGAATGCCACACTGAGGAACATTCTAGGCAAAGCAAATAACTGTGTAGAGACAAGCAGGCGGTAAACCCTAGCAGAAAAGTTATATAGTGTGCACCTTTAACTTTGATTAAGCTCACCGCTACAACCCTGTCACTATTGTGCTAATAACTGTGTGCTTAAAAAAATAGACGGAGTAAAAGTAGAATGAATGAGTTTTTGCCAATTGGATGGACATTTTCTAGTGGTATAAAAAAAATCACCACAAAAACATAACTGACATAACAGGCCATCAAGAACAGCAGAAACAAAAAAGTTTATGAATGAATAATGAAGGAGACCACACAAGTGAGGCCCATCATGATTAGAAATACATTTTTATTGCCTGTTTTTTGAGCAGATTTCTGGGAAAGAGGATGTGGATCTCTCATATTGCTGCCTGAAACTCGCTGCAGACACAATGATGTTGGCCTATTCCCACAGGCTGAGAGAACGAGACAGGAACAGATAACATTTGTGAGGATTTGCAATCATCTCCACTAATTTAAACACTGCAGTTTGTGGTAACAAGATCTACTCATTACATAACAAGATGAGCCTGTTGCAAATCTCTGTGCTATTCAGACTTTGACAACATACTTAAAGAGGAGATGGTTATATGTTTTTGTGACAATTTGATTGGGATTGATTACATCGAGTTGTGTGGTATAACATGACACTGACTTGACATTGGCAGAATTAAAATAATTGCTGCCAAGTTTTTAACGTTGCCATTGCCATAGCTAATTATTACTTGATATGCCTGTACAGCATATGCGATCATGTGCAAGTGGATATGCATTACTCTTTAAAACTGGTTATTATCATACATTTGGGCAAAATAATACACAACGTAGTGTCACCATGATACTCAAATTAAACAAAAATTAAATACTAAGGAAAAGGCTTGGTATTCAGTACTGATTTCGATACCACAAAGAACACAATTCTTGAAACTATAGAATGCAATTTTCAACACCAAATAATAGTAGTTACTTTAATATAAACATGTTTTGTTCTGTTAGATAGATCTAAAATGATTGAATAAAGGTTCACTTTTGCATTATTTATGTGTCTTTGACTGTTGTTGATACTTTTTCAAATGAGTATCTACTTTTGACACTAGTTTTAGTATCGATTAGGATCTTGGTATTGATTTTTTGAAAGCCCTAACACAAAGCAATGCCAGTACAGTATCATTTCTGTTATGAAAGTAGCAGTGTGGAGCAGGGTCTATCTGAAACGCTCAAGAGTGTGCCAGTTCACACAGAAACATAAACAAATACTCAATGAATGAGCTAGCTTCCAGGAAAAGCCAGAGCCCAGCAGAGATAGCTGCTAATCTGAGCATGAAGCAGAAACCCAAACAGAGCATAACCGCAGGCAAGGCAGGCCACCCGAGCACCACAGCCAAAGGCATCAGACACCTATGGGTGATACCAAGCCACAGAACGCGAAGGGAGTATAGCAGCTGGAGCCCACTGTTGAAATAACTCACCACAGAGAAAACGCAATGAAGAACAACCACCTTCTGCCTGCAAGGTATGGATGGGTGGAAAAAACTACATTTTTTCTTATATTCATTGCAATGATATTTTTTGATTTGATTTTTAAAAAACAAATAACACTTGTTTTCAATATTAATTTCCTGAAAATTGAAAACATTAGCCATGTAACACAAATGTCAAATTTCTTCCTCCAAAGTCTGAATACTGCTGAAAACTTTTACTGATAGAGGATAAACCTCTTAATTAAAAAGACCCAATCATAATATTGATGCACGCACCTGCACAATTATTGGAAATGTTCAGTGCCTATAGACAGAATGTTTGGGGGTATAGAATTCCATTGTAACTATTTTTATTATATTTTAAACAAAAAAGGAGACAAAAATAAATGATAAAGTTTAAGATTGTTAGTGAGAGGTTTCTTCATATATTGGTAATACAATACCAAAATCAGGAATGTACCTCATTCTTCTGTATCTCATACAGAAGATATTAAGGATGCTCCTTTAATGAAGTAAAGTTCCAGAATCAATCTGTATGTAAATTGTATAATGAATTAATTAAAACTGCTGTGCTGTTATCGCACTGCTACATAAAAATAAGTAACCTCAGATTCAAAACACTTTGAGATAGTGATAAGCCATTCTAAAAATGTCTGCTGATGTCGGGGGACCCCTTTTTACCCAAAAATGATGCAGAGATTTTTATTACAACACGGACCAAAATATATTTTCACACAATAGTAATTCACATTGACAAGAAAACAATAACAATGTGGCTGCCTCACAAACGAGTGGAAAACACGAATGTGGGAATTCCCCATATTTTAGAGATGTGGAAAAGTCTGTTTGGTCTCAATATGTCACATTCTTCAGCATGAGAGGCACGACACATGGACTTGACCTAATCTCCTGCATTTAACACTATCCGAATTTATTTAAACAATTAACACACTGAACTAAAATATTCAGAAATATAGAATGGATTAATGAGTTTCCAAGCTGTTTGTGTAAGGTGTTTTCCCTGGTTTTGCCTCATTTGGTTTTAATATGGGCGTGCCTTTACCATTCCACGTCTATAAGCATCCAAAGATACTACTGACCAACAGGAAGAAAGCGCCACATGACAAAATGATATAGTAAACAGGAAACATGGGCGTAAAAGGACTAAATACATTCTGCCGTTTCAGCTCCGGTCGCAGTATGCCACCAGCTATTTCTGTGAGGGATGAGGAAAACACTCACCCCAGAAAAATGTGGGTTTTATAAACAAATATCATATTACAATGATTTTAATGAGAATTCAAAGATAAGTATATAAGAATATTATAATTATATTATGTGAAACTATCAATGTTTTATGGAGATGGCTGGCTGAGTCTCCTGCTGCCAGTCCTAGTTACCAGCTATTATCAAGTGCTTAGTGTTTCACAATGTAAACATTCCATTAAAGGTGTACTGTGTAACTTTTCTGGTAGAGAGTCCATCACCTCTTTGTCTCCATGGAGATATTTTGCTTTTTCTGGAACATTCCACAAACTCCATGGAGACAAGCAGGTGGCAGTACCAGGCCAAGTTGCAGGTCAGATCTGTGGAAAGGTGACACTAGGGCTGAACATCTAGGGGAAAATATCTAATTGCAATTTTTCTAACAAACATTGAGATTGATTTGTAATGTTTAATAATAGGATTATGTTCACATGTCAAAAAGACTGGAATATGACCTGACAAACTAATTCAAGAATCATATTTCAGAACATGTTTGTACAGATCTAAATTACAGGGTTAACATTTTATTTCAGAGAATAAGCAACAGGGCATTTTTTTGTTTATGGAGGAAATGGTACTTCAAAAACTTTATGACCAAAAACCTTCACAATGTCCATTCAAATTGAAATTCAGATTTGATTGATCTTACAGCCCTAGGCAACACACAGTAAAAAAAAACACCTGTACATGAATAAATGTAAGATAAGTTCAATGCAATACTGTGGAACATTCCGAGCAAGTGGCAGACCCTCCACCAGAAAAGTTAAAGACTGCATCTTTAAAATGATCAAGTAGACTCACATCAAGAGAAAGTAAGAAGAAGGACTCGCAATTGTTTCATGGTATGGCCATTAAAGAAGCTTGAATAGGCTTAGGTTACTATCAAAATTAAATGGGTTGGTTAATATCAAAATAAAAAGGGTAACAACAGGTTCAGAGCGGATGTTGCAGCAAATTAATCCTAGTTTTGAAAGCAGACTACAAAGAATGAACAACAATAAAAGCTGGCCATAGAAGAAAGGGCTGGCGCCATACGATAGATGCATCCCTTTGAGTCTCAGGGAGATTAGCCATTTCTTCAAGTGACAAAAAACCTGATTAGCCTCTCGCCAACCTCTAGGGATTGACCTTTGACTTGTGACCCTGACACTACACTGCTTAACTTGAGTTAGGATCCATCAGCATGAGTCTTTTCATTAAGTCTCATCCAAATGCCAAAAGGGAAAGTGGGGATTGTTGGATTGACAGAGGAAGTTATAATGGAAGTGACATAGGAGATTGATAGGGCAAGTGGATTTCATTAGAAACATTGTATCTCCGGAAACAAAAACAACAGGAGAGAGATGAGAATTTTTTTTACAAGAGGTCAGAGAAACACTGGCTTAGTATACGGGCCTTCATCAAATCCACTTGCAAATCCACAGATTAGTCCCATGCGTTGTTTTCAGGCAGTCTGCCCCCAGCATCCAGAATACAAACAGCAGATTTGGGAACTTTAGCAAAAGGCTCCAAGCCACTGAGCTGGATGGCAGCGCGTTCATGTGTTGTTCCACGTGTCCATGTTGTGTGCGTCTCGGGGGATGACACGACGAGGAAGGGGCTGTCAGAAAAGCTCGGGCTCAAATGCTAGAGCTCTGACCAAAAAATTCCAAC
>KN473002.1:35284-49375 GCA_000787095.1 Periophthalmodon schlosseri
CCAAAAGCAATAGAAATGAATTGTGGTCTGCTCTCCCACTGCGACCTCTCCATAGATAATATGTTCTTTGGACGCCTTCACCCCTCATGGTTTCATTATAAATGCTCTTTGATATTTACATGGCCCACTGTGCTATTCTCTCTAGAGTCCAACTGGTCAAAATGTGAAACTATCCCTCTAGAATAAACACGGCTTTGCTTCCTGCAGCGTCACCTCACCACAACCGAAGACAATGGCATTTGAATGTTATGATCCAAACAGAAGTCACTCAGTTGAGAACTATGAACTAGATATGACTGATATGCAGAGATGGAAAAATAAATGACTATGAATACTCAAATTTCTATTCATTTTTAAATTTCATATTGACATAGGAAATAAACGAGTAGAGTCCACTTTAATGTGTTTTGACACTAGAAATAGGCTACTTGAATGAGAAATTATTTTCAACTAAACAGACCAATTATTTAGTTCCACTTTACCTGCTACTTGCCGCAGTAAAATGCTTCCGCTGCGAGTCAGTTTGGGGAAATGAAGCATTGGAGCGATGACAAGGAGCAGGAATCACTTGCGTGCGTTGAGTCTGTCACAGCACCTATTTAAAGTAGACCTCTTTCAACCCTGAGAACAGGAGGAGGGGGAGAAAACACATTAGTGAAATAGATAGAAAACTGAGACACAAAGAGCAAATGATTTATTACAGCTTTCAGCAGAAATACCTGCAGCAGAGTGGAGGCCCTCAGGTGCTTTCTGGGAGAGTGTAGAGCCGCTCAAGAGAGTCGGTGATGAGAGACGCGCAGGAATGAGGCAGCGCAAGGGACTTCTCTGCCTGCAGAACTGACTACGAGCGGAGGGCACTGTGCTGCAGAGAGGTACAACACTAAAAGTAATTACATCTATAAAGGAAAAGCACCCATGTAGTTTATGTCCTGCACATTGTGTGATATTAGCATGCCGTTTTCAGACTTTAAACTGTGTTTCCAAACACGTGATGACCCATATTGGTGGCTCTTAGATGACGCACAAACGGTCATTTGCACTTTACACGTGTTGAAACACTAGTACATAATTTATTTGTTCAATACGAACATCTTACCTGCTAAATGTACGTACAATGAAAGTCATCACGATCACAGGGCGGGCACTGTGGCTAATTCTTGTTCTTTTTCTCAGACGCTAGTGTCGTCATGCGCGCCCTGCTGGTGAAGCTACAAAATACAGGTCATTCAGCAGGTGAAGTGAGCAACTGGAAATGTGTTCTTTCTTATTTGTAGCCTTTTCTGTTTAAACTAATGCAATAAAATTATGAACGAAATGCGTACTGGTTTATGTACAATGTTGCCCATAGGTTTATACTAAGACTATGGTGGCACTGGTCACTGGCCTAATCATTAGTTTAATAATTTTATTGGAAATAAAACTTGAATAAATCAAAAATGACTGATTAGAGATTAAATATGGTTACTTCTATATATTTATGGTAATACAAGATTTATTTTATATTTGTATTGGATTAGCTGTTTAGTTTTGGTCTGCAATTTCCATGCAACTTAGAACTAAAAATTGTTTAATCTAGTTCGATAGACGCAGCAATAGATTCCCCTCATCAAAATGGACTATTCCAAGTCTCAATAGGTCATGGGACGACGTCAAAGCTAAAAGATATCTTAAAATGATCCAATAAGACCTATTTTCTACACTTTCCTGAGGTGATGAAGACTATTGTGATCTGCATGGCATGTCACGTTTATACCTCTGATGTTTGTTGGTCATGTTACAAACCTTTGCAACTGGAAGACAAAATGGACCACAACACATTTGAGCAGTGACCACAACATCCAATACTGGTCGCCTGTGACTTTTGTTTAGCTTTTAGCTCATTTTGCGGATGCCAGCTCACTCCTTTGTGATGTCTGCTGCAGCGCCTGTGGATTTCCCAATGTAAATTCTAGAATGCAACTCCTCTGATTATAGTAAACTTGTACAGACTCTAAAATTCGTTCTATGGGTCTGACCGGGCATCCATTCACACAATCTGCACATCTCTCTACAACTCTGATTCTAAAAAGAGTCATTGGCAACTGAATGGGGAAAGCAAATATTTGACTAAAGCTTAAAAATAAATGTCCATTCCACTAACAGGACCACACACACATACATACACACTTTGCATGTCCATCTCCCATGCTACTTTTACTTGAGCCCACATCCTGCGGCGGGATACTCAGGCGCGAGGATTTACACTGTGGTTCTCCTTCAGGTACACCAGGAGAGCCATGTAGTTAGCCCTAAGCTCTCACAGGCTTCACTAACCTCATGTCTCTGCTATAAGATGGATACTGTGGAAAAGATTGAAGAAAAGCATTATGGCACCAAATCAAGTCCACAGCTTATTGGCACACTACTTGAGGGAATTGTGTAGATTGAAGAGGTTGGCCTATGGCATTGAACTAAAAGGGTCAGATGTAGGCCTAGGTTTCAGTATTCACTAGAATGATATCAAAATGGCAGCATTTGCATTGCATTTGCCATGGTGGAGGTATAGGATAGGATAGGATTTTCGATTCAATTTGACTCTTTTTTGAACTGGAGAAATTTAACACAAAGATACAAAAATTTACACATGCTTGTTACTGGCAGCAGATTGGTTATAGACCTCTTGATTAAAAAAAAAAAAAAAAAAGCATTGTTGACAATTTCAAATACATGGATTTTAACTTCATTAAAATGTGAATAATTGCACTGCCCTTGAAGGATAAGGCTATTACTAAGAAAATGTATTTATTTCTACAGTTTTCATTACTATTACTATTAATTATATACTGATTCATTGCATCATGAGAATGTCCCAGAGGCCTCCTACTTATTCACCTTCGTCAGTTTGTACTTTTTATAAAGAGTTCTCTTCACTGTCTCTCCACTGTACACTACTCATTCTTTATTTGAATTCAGATTGACACATGTCTTTGGACAATAGAAAGAATTTGAAGAACCAGAATGATCTGAGATCTGAACCTGTAGTATCTTGAGCAGATACGACAGGAAAAACGTCTTATTTCTATTATTTGCACTTGTCCCGTGAACCTTAAATTATACGCACAACATCCCTTCCCATTGCCATTACTTCAGTGTGGGTAGTCCAAGAGTGGGTATCAATGTCCGTTAAGCTAACAATGGCTAGATTTACATACTGTTGCTACTGTAACTCTAGAGACTAAATGGGCTGGATCTCTTTCTCCTAAATAAAGTGTCTTACTGGAAAGGGCTGGGGCACTGTTAGAAATACAACAGATGATTGGGGTTGGGGGGCTTACTATTTGGATGTATTACCGTTTCTATTACCAGTGCCAATAGCTGTCATTATGCTCAATTTATGCCAAGTGTGATAACGATTTACTGATCACTGTGGGTCAGCTGTTGGAGGTATATGACTATATAACTCCACACATATACATTTAATACCAATTCAAAATACAGTGCTTTCTATATGTCTTTGGCTATAGTGTCAGATTACACATCATCAGCATTCCCAGTCTATTTACTCTGCCATTATAACACAATTGTTCAAATGGGCCAATAAGGAATGAAATTGGAGGTGCAAGGAATCTGTTCTGTAATGCTTGGTTTGAGAGCGGAAAGAATCACCTTCTTTGTGGGTGGGTAGTGTTAAATTATGTTTAGTTTGCAAACAATTATATATTTTTTTATTATTATAACATAGTACTTAAAGCTACCATCTACAAGTGTATTAGATTTTTGATGGCAAATGTGAAACCTGCCCCCCTCCCCTCACCTGGCCTTTGTTCAGGCCCACCTGTGCTCTCTGGTCTTCTTCTGTCCAAAGCTGGCACACTATCAAACAGCAGTAACATAGATAGCATCTAGTGGTGACATATGAGAATACAACAGGGGCGGGTCGGCCAGTCTAATTACAGATGGTAGCTTCAGTGTTTTATTTTCTTGCACAGTACATTTAGAAGTATTTAAAGGGGACATATTATGTAAAATCAACTTTAAAACTTTAACCACAGCTGATAAAATTGTTATGGAACATGTCTCTCATCATTAGCTTACTCAAAGTTGTATTTCAAGTGATTTATGCATGTTTGAGTAAACTGTGAGGCTTGAGTGCTCATAAAATTCCTGTTTTCGCCTGCCCCCTATCTCTGCCCAGATCTATTATTTCTATTATTAAGCCGTGTTAAATCAGTATTGTGGTTTACAATCAACAGAATATAAAATAATGATCTATGTGTGTTATAGCTTAATAAATCCCCCCAAAATAGCATTAGTCTTCTTTAAAATGTATTTAACAATACTTAATAATTATTGTATTTTGCAAAGAGCTTTTTAAAAAAATGTATACAAAAATTACATTTGATGCTAATACAACTTCAATGATTAATAGCACACTTTTGGCGACCAGACTCGCCTCGTTTGGTAAATTGAGGAGGAAGGAATGGTTGGTCTCCCCTTGTTTACAGACAGAACATATGCAGAAAAATGTACATGCCTTTCCATTCCACCAACATATAATGCATTTGTGTGGTTTCTCTGTCAGACGCAATTACTCACAACAATCCCTTGACTTCCAAATAAACAATTTACATGAGACGTAGCGGCTCTGAAATTGCACGCATTATGTTGTTTAGTTTGCCATGCAGCGAAGGTGTATACAGCCTGTTACAATAACATGTCTGGTAATTTCTCTAGCCTTGGAAATAACACATTGACCGCCTGACCGCACGCATATTTGAGTCGAATTCCAATATCGGACATAAAGGGAAACTGAAATGTTTTTAAAGTAAATTTTATCCTATTGAAGTTCAAATATCAAAACTCTTCATGGTGGTATCTGTCATAAACTCATCACTGCCCATTATCTACATCAACCATAATATAACATGACAAGATTAGACTTGTCAGTGGTCTCCCAGGATAAACAATTACAGCAAGACCAGTAAAAATTAAGATGTCATCTTTCTAAAACAATGTTTGGGGGAAGTCAGTCCAAAGTGGAAAATTATGAGAAAATAATCTGTTTTCTGATAGAGAAGTATGTGCGGCTTTCTTAAAATGGAATATTACGGCTGTCCAGATCATTATTGGCAACTTACACTCATTCTTCATTATTATTGGAGCGTCTCCCAGCTGGACAGTTTTGGTACTGCAGAGCTGTGTCATTTGTTGAAAATCATAATAGATTAGATTGAAAGTAGATCTTGAATAACCATAAGCCCTCTTAACCACCATCTGTCTCCTTAAGTTCTCACGTTAGTGGCTTGTGCAAAGTCTCAGCGCCAACGTCATTTATACTAATAATTATAATAATGTGCTGTTAGTCTCTTTAAGAAATTGTGCACTAGGCCTGAACGATTTGGGAAAAATATCTAATTGTGATTTTTCTGACAAGCATTGCAATTGCGATTGGATTTGCGAGTTATGTTTTGTTCAAGGTTCACATTTTAAACACGTCCAGAAGAATTGACAAAAGACTGAATTATGAACTGACAAATTCATACAAGACTCACATTTCAGAACATGTTTGTACAAGTCTAAACTATAGAATTAGCCTTTTCTATGCAGAATAACACAGGATATTTTTTTTTTTTTGTGGAGGAAATGCTGGTACTTCAGAAACTGCTACCTTTGCGATTTGCTAATTGCGTCCATCCAGATTGCGATTTTGTTTTGATTGTGATTAATCTTGCAGCCCTAAAGCCACTTCTGAAACCACAGCTGCCCTGAACTGTCTGTAACATGGCTGCCAATCTGCGCATATGGCCATTTAACCACTTCATTTACATACTCCGTCCATATATAGGCAAGGTGTGTAATGTGTCTTAGTATATGACAGTATTACTATTGAGCTGGGACAAAACAACCATCAACCATTGGGGGAAAATGAAATGACATGTTTTTAAAATTATAATTTAGTTGTCTGTGTAATCCCTCAGTCGTCCACGTATGTTCCATAGAAATCACTCCTACAACCTTTTTGTCCAGTTGACAGATTTAAAATTTTCTTTTACTATAATTTAGTTCTTGAAAGAAAAAACAAACCAAAACAAACAAAAAACAGTGAGGTGTAACCTTAACAAGCAATACATTTAAACAGTTGAAGACGAGTACAAACAGATAGTATCCCACTGCTCAGTCACTGCTTTGCCCTTTGCCTTCCCCAACACACAATGCTTTTGGTAATCCTCTCCTTTCATGTTTTCAGTGTAGGAGTATTGGGTGAAATGGCATGATTGAATAAATAATCTGATGCATCTCATCCAATTCAAAAGCACCCAGTTTAAAACATAACCTTAAAAAAATAACTGCTAATGCCCGGCTGTGGTCATTTGGTCAGCATCCCATGAAAAAGGTGCTCAGACTGTCCATGGCCCGTCATGTGTCACTGTCCTTCCCAAACAGTGGTCCGGCGGCGCTGCTTCCTGAGGTCAGAGGGGTAGAATGGTCCAGCTGACGTCCAAAGCCGAGGTGGGTGTGTTTTTGTTCAAGACTGTGGTTTGGGTTATTGTCCATGCCTCCCACACCACCTCCACTGCCCTGTGCTGCTAACAAAAGGAGACGTGAGCGCCGTGTGACCTTTGGGGTGTAACACCAGGCAGAAGTCACTGTTCCAAAGATTCCAATGCAATCATCTTAAAAATGGAAAGTCAGAATCTGTTTCTAAGTAGTAACATATATGATGAATGTGAATGACCTCCTCCAAGTCCTGTCCTGCTACACAGGGGAGAGCCATTATGTCTGGGAGACCGCCCCTTTGAGTAGTGTTGATTTCATTGTACTACAGCAACTATTTTTATATCATAGACTTGACTAAAAATAATATTGGCATACTACCGCCCCCATTGGTCAAAACCAATCACATGTTCCAGAGCAGTGTAAAGTGAAAGCAACAAGATTGTGGTTATTTAAAACAACTACAGCCATTTTGTGACAAATAATACATCCATGTTATGGTTCAAATTAGGTTAAGGTTAGCCTTTATTGTCCCCGTAAGGAAATCTGTTCTCTGCATTTGACCCATCCTTCAGTGTCACTGGAGAAACCTGTTCTGACTCCAGTTTACGTACTGTGCATGTTTTGGGTCGATGGGGGGAAGTCCAGCCAGACACACTTCCTTCCCAGATGGGCCTCCTTCCATTGCATGAAATCCAGAAATCATTGTCAGAGTGAAAAGGTTAATGACCACATGACGCAGACAAAACCGTGAGTCACAGTGTTTTACAAGATCACACATGAGAATACAGTATGGTCGCATACGCACTGGCCACGGGTTTAAACTGGCAGAAACTATAAACGACAGTGATAGAGCATGTCCAGAAACATTTAATCCTTGTTGGCTGTATGGGATTAGCAGTGGTCAGTAACGGGCAGTGGTTTGGCTGGACATTTGGCACTTCCTGTCTACTCGATAAAGACTTCCTCAGCTAATCATCTACCACTAAGTCTCATTTTGTCCACTGATATAGTCTTTTACACATTTTCTGTCCGACTGACCTTCCCATGCTGGACGAGCTCTTTATATTTCAAGCTTTCTGAGGCTTCATCTGAAACAAAAGCAAAATTATGGGTCTGGTTTGGCTGAGAGAGAGCGCACTGACCCCGGCCTGTGGTTTGCTCCGACCAGACCAGAGAGAGGTGAGGTGGGGAGAAGAATTTGTGTGAATGGAGTTTGTGTATCTGAAGTTAGCTTTTCTATGGCTAATTTGAATACATGTGCAATTAGCAGTAAGGGGTCTGCCACATGTGGGCAGTGTAGCAGGTCTAAAAGATATACACCAGGCTTTCTTCTTATTGTGAATGGAGCAAAAGAGCCGTATAGCCACAAGATTAATCTCAGGACTTGTCACTTCACACAATATTAATAATTATGCATTTGGTTTATAGCACTTTTTGGACACTTACATTGTGTTATTCATTCACTCCACACCTGGTGATGGTAAGCTGCACATTGTAAACAACTCCAGGAGCAGAGACATTTGAGGGAAGACTGAAATATGAACTGATAAACTAATCCAAGAATCCCATGCATTTCAGAACATGTTTGTAGAGGTCTAAACTGCAGGTACAAGATTTTTCTATAAAAAGACAGGATAATTTGTTATTTACAGAGGACATTTTATCAAATAATTGCAGTCTTTTTGGATAATTGTGCTAACTAAAATTGCAATTTTAATTAAATTGCAATATACCGTGCAGTCATAGAAACAAGGCTACCAATCTACACCATCAGTCCCTCAGACCAACACCAATCACTTACTCACACACCACGTTCATACATAGGTGGGTGAAGTGTCTTGCCTATAGACACAACAACAGTATGCACTGATCCAACATCCGAGCAGGAATCAATATTTGGCACCAGGTGTGAATGGTGTTGCTATTGGGCCTGTTGGATGAATCTGTTAGCAAGCCCAAAACTTGAAGCATAACCACTTTCAAGACTGAAAAACAAGATCCATCTGATGAAATATATTTTTATTGTTTTAATCGTAAATAGACAGATGTTATTAGAATCTTGGTCCTGTTCTCTAACAATAAGAGGGTGGCCTGCCTTCTGGGTTTCTTCTTCCTGTGGGCCTGTACCTTTCTGTGTGGTCTAAACCCCATTTAGACCTAGTCTGTGACCACTGTACAATTAGCTGTGGCATGTTTCACACCAGACAGCAAGTGTGCGTCAAAGAGGCAGACATGCTCATGCTTAATGCTCCATAGAATTTAAAGATGCACTATGCAGCTTTTCTAGAGGAGGGTATGCAGTGTCTCCATGGAGATGTTATTGCTTTGCCCGGAATATTTCACAGTACAGCATTAAACTTGCTGTATCTTTCTCCATTGATACAAACAAGTTAGAGGTTAGCTCTGTGGAGAGGCAAGTCCGTTCACAATAAGAATGTATTTTTTCAGGGTATTTTTAGCAATAAACACCCATACTTGAATAAATGTAGGATGGATATGTTTAATGCCATACTGTGGAACATTCAAGGTAAGGAATAACATGGAGACAAGCATCAGAAAATTTACATAGTGCACGTTTAAGTCATTTCTATGTTCCATTTGACGTATTTGACCCAAGGTTAGCCAACCACTGCCTATAATTGTTCCTTCTAAACCTGCACATATGAACTTTCACACCATGCTCTATTACAGTAACCACTCACATATAAACCATCTTCTATTTCTCCCTTTTCTGAGAAGGTTTAAAACAGTGACCACATGATGACAGCTCCCATAGGCCATACTATGCTTTACATATGCTCCAGTGTTATGGATGGGTACACAGCCAAAGAGAAAAAGCACACCAAGAGAAGGGTCAGCTGCATTGTCCGGTAACTCATGGTAATTTCATGTAACTTTAGAAACAATATGCTTAGCTGTGTGTGTTTAGATCACTCTCACATGGACATGTCTCTGCTCTTTGTTATGGGCTGTTGCATTTCAGTGTAATGGATGTCTGAGTAAGTCCATATGAAGCAATGGCACTTTTGGCTGTTGCTGTCTGTCAGATACGGCATTTCTGTTTTTTCTCCAAAGTCTTCCAAAACTGGTGGTGTATGTTAACCTTGCACAACAAGATGGATTCTCGCGATATTTGTGAGTTCACAAACTCACGAGAATCCATCTTGACATGTCCCCGCTGGTGCGACAGGGCCCGACAGTGGTTGGTGCACCAATCACAGAGCTGCACTGAGGTTTGTGTGGAAGCCAAAGGCGAAGCGCTCAAGCAAACCAAAACAAACATGGCCATGCTGACTTCAGCCTATTTTAGCATCAATACAGACTATTTTGTTTGTGAAAAATATGCAGAAGGTAAGTGCTTTGTGTATTTTGTGGACAGGGAAGATGCCTTTGCTTTTCTCTCAACTAGATGTAACAAAGGTTTGATTTTTCATCTTGCTGTTGTGATGCTTCGACCAATCAGATTCAAATAATCGTCATGACATTCCACGTTTTCTGATCGCTTTCAGCAAGGGCCATCCCAGATTGATAATGTGTACAACTCAATTCATAGTGACACACATATTAATCTGAATCTGATGTGAGCCATGTAAGGTGTATGTTGTAGGTTGTAGGTTGTAGGTAATCGAATAATTCGCTTTTCACATGCAAATATATTCAATAATGTACCAAAGTTGTATCCGTAGATTTATATAGGACATTGTAACTTCAAAGGCAGTTTACTTAAAATTAATTTTCCTCACATAGAGGCATAAAGATCACCCCTTAAAGTAGCACATACATACACTAAACTTTCCATTTGTGTACTTGACGGATCTTAAGAATTTGTTGATCTATTTCTAAGCACAATTTATTCAAGGCAAAATTTGAATTTTTAGGCCAGTTTTAGCAAGATGTAGTTTATTCTTATTTACTAAATATAAATAAGATTTTTTTTCTCAAATAAGTCAAATTTTGACTAATATACATGTAAAATGCCTAATGAAACTGTATGATGAAAAATCTATGATGTATGATGAAAAACCTACAATACAATACACTACGGTAGTTTCAAATAGATCTAAATGTAAGATTTGGTCCTATTCATCTGCAGTGTCTCACCTTAATAAATCCTGACCACTATTTCCGGAAGGTTTAACCCTGAGTGAACAGGTCATTTCTTATGCTGGCTACACTTCCACTGTCTGCCCACTCTTCAGACCTGGGCAAGTGCACTGTGCAATGGACTGTGTGTGGTCTAGGATGCTCCCACGACTTTAATACCGCTTTAAACCAAACCAGAGCCAAATCCACAATGTATGTAAAAAAAAAGAGTGGAAATATTTCATTAAGACAGAGAAATATTATTCAGAGATATATACAAAGGAAATCCGGTCTTCAAAAGTAGAATAGACAGATCCCTTTGTTAAAGTTACAGAAAGTAACATTTGTGGTGGAGGGCCTCCTACATGCTTGTCTCCATGGGATGCTTTTGTTTTGCCTTCACAGTATGGCATTAAGCTTATCTATCTTAATGGAAACAAGCAGGTGCCACGACATCAAGTTACAAGTCAAATGTGTGGAGATATGACCCCTAATTGTAAGAATGTTTTTATTAACATACCGTGGAACATTCCAGGCAAATCAATAGCATCTCTCTAGTTGTGACACGCTCCCCCAGAAAAGTTACGTATTGCACCTTTAAGAATTGATTATGGCAATTCATTGTAGGAAATACATAGAAACACAGAAAATAATGATTATACAATTAGATGCTGTAATGAATAAAACAATAGTGGTGGGTGAAATAGTCTGGGTGACATTTTTTGGGCTTAAACTCTGAATCCTGCTAATGAAGCCTCTCTGTCTTGTTCTCACAGCGGCTCTGCTCTTAATTGTGGCATCAGGAACTTCGTCAAGACCCGTTCTGTTCTTTCATTTGATCCCATAGACAGGCTAGGCAGAACGCAGCAGTCTAGTAGCAGTTTGGCTTCATCGAGATACATTTTCCACAGGAACCAGCCACAAACAAAAAGAAATGTCATCACTCAGGAATCCAACAAATACCAGGATGTCTGTGTTTTATAACTAAAATCATCAGACAATATGGTGGACTAACAAGGTTTTTATTTTGAGGGCAGATGTTTTTTTTGTTTGAATGCTAGAATAAGAAGTTATGTCTGTGTAGGCTATATCAGACAGTACTTTTACAAGATAGACCAGTGATAGCAAAGTGTTTAGACCGTTTGTATCCAGTTTGGACCAGATGATACTGTTGTTATGTCCATGGGCAAGACACTTGACACAAGACACTCACCTTGCTTGCATTGGCAGTAGTCAACTTTCCACTACTGAGAATGAGGACTGAATGAATACTGCAAGGAATTGTAATGCAACTTTGGTAATAGTTTAGTTTACAGGACCACATATTAATGGCTAACTAATATTTGTGCTAAATTATGTCTATTTTACAATGCTTTTTTTGTCTAAGGTCACATTCATATTTTTGTCATATAGCTATAGCATTGTATATCAGTAAGTGCGTTTGTACATGCATTATGATGTTTATAAGTATTAAGTGTTTTATAAATACTAAATCGAATAGTATGTGGACCCTAAACTTGAAAATTGCTATATATTATTCCAACTGTAATTGCTGTTATAAGCTTCTAAATAACAAATGTATCCTTTTCGGGTGCTGTGCAGATTTGAGCAAGGTTCTACACCAGGTGCCCTTCCTGAGACAATTGTCGATACTATTGCTGAGGATAAAAAAATAAAAAGAACCAGCAGACAAATGTGCCAAATATGAGGCATTCTTTCTGATGCTGAATGCGAGACGGGGTCTGGGGTTTGAAGCCACAAGACTCAAACAGAAATCACCATTGTTACTTTAGTGGCACACATGTTGGATTTCTTTGGGGAGTATTGTTTATTCACTTCATCATAATGGCTGTGTTTGTCATCTGCAGTTTATTTGATAGCTCCAGTAATAAAGCCAACTCCGCAACCATTTCAAAGACGTATTGAGAGAAAATTTACATTGAAATAAATTCAACGATGACTCACTTTTCAACATGCAATTGCTTATTTCTCGGTAGTCACTGCTATTTTTGTACGCGGACAGTTATGCTAGGTCAAGAATGAATGAAAAGGTGTATTGGTTATGGGGTTGAAGAAAGAGTTGTTTTTTTTATACCTTTTTGTACTTGACAAATATTTTGGAGTAAAACTTGAGTAAAGGTATGTGTGAATATGTTTTGTGTGATTCCAATCTTTTGCTCAGTACTATAATCAAACATTGTAAGTAACGGTGCTGTTTTTTTAAAGGTACCATACGTAGCCTGTGCTCTTACAGTTTTAAAAAGGTACTACAATCACAGCTGAAACTTGGCTGCCAGTGCCTTAACCTATACATACAGACACATGCATGTGTTTCTCATTCTCTGTATATGGACAGGCCAAACTCAGAGCCTCCAGAATTCACTCACTGAGCCGCAGAGGCTGCACTAGCACTGATTAATGATTGGCTGTAGGTGCTGCAGTTTAGGTAGTGAAGATTCAGATCAGAGAGAGGCGTTTTAGGTTCGAACCAACTGGATTTCAGCACTGAAACTGGCAACTAAAGCAAGAGACTTTGAGGCTCATTCTGCATTCTAATTGGGTAATCGTCTTGAGAATCAAAAGACCAAATTATTATGTAAACAACTTGGCCATCTTATCCAGTGTTTTTGTAACAGAGATTAAATCAGCTGTTTATTATTATGAACTTTATTCGATTTTAACATGTTTACCTTGTATCTGGGCACACAGGTCATGCTTATGGAATTTGAAATCTAAATCTTACATACATTTCCTTACTCAAGTAAAGAAATAACGATTGGCAAGGTAAAACTTTTTTCACTCATGAACTTACACGCTTTTATTCAGAATATCACTCAAGTACAAACATGAAGTAACGTCGAAACCACTTTAAAAGTACAAAATATATTTCTTTGCATATTAGAATAACAGTGAACTAACAGTGGATTTGGGTTGAAGATGCTTTCTCTCCCACTGGCCATAGTAACCGGATCCTGTCTTTAATGTGTGCTGCAGCTTCGGGACAGACTGAGCGGTTTGCATCGGGCCTGTTACCCATTGTACCCAGGACCACAACAAAGACCAAACATGGACCCCAAAACCCTCACAAAGGATACCAGAGTCTCCTCCAACCAAACAAACTCCATTTCAACCCCAACTGTAGCATCCATTATATCTGTTTCATACAATGTGACCAATGAATGCAGAGTTTATTTGTGGGTCAATATGACGCAGCTTGATCTACTTAATCCAGAAAGACAAAATTGGAATAAAACAAAGATATCATCCCAGCAGTCTAAATGTAGCCAATGCGGGCCATATGTGCATTCTCCTGGCTCAGCTTCTAATTGGTGGGGAGTTGGGTTAGTGCAGCAGAAGAATACAGTTATGTTGAAACCAAAAGTGGTTAAGTTTAGGGATTAGGAGACTTTAAATGGAAAGAGGAAGGAAGTGGTTAAATGTAAAGTTTTTAAGTGGTCCATGTATATAATCAGCAAAACATGCATGGAAAATATTTGTAGTTATAATAGTTTATGGTTAAGATAAGGTGTA
>KN473002.1:57540-80919 GCA_000787095.1 Periophthalmodon schlosseri
GGAAAGAGGCATTTCTCCAGGAATCCATCTTTAACTCTGGGAGGGACCAGTCATCTGAGCCCCTTCTACTCTCTCTCTCTCTCTCTCTGTCACTGTTTCGCCCTCTTTACATCCCATCTGTAGATTCCAGGAGATTTTGTCGATAAGCGCTATAGTAGTGAAAAATAGGTTTGCTCCGTCGCGGTTGTTTCTTGTTGTTTGGATGTTTTGGGTCCCTGTTGCGTAGTGACAATAGTTGGGATTGGGCAACTGCAGTTTTATTGTTTTCCGAAGCACCATCAGAAAGACATATTACTTCCTTATATGCCAAACAACAGACATAACATCCGTAGAAAGAGGTGGAAAAAGTGATTTAGTTTGTTGAGAGATGATGATCAAATATTGAAGTAGTGTGGGAGTATAATGGCCAATCTGGACAGACTATTCACTGGGTGTCAAAAGTGAGTCCACTTGTTGAGCCTCCAAGCCACATAAGGAGAGCGAGTCAGGAGCTTGCTGGATAGTCAAATATTTACGACTACAAATTAGTACTGAAGTTTGTGTTAAAAATTTGAAAAGTTTGTGTGAAAAAAAGAGTCAAGAACAGAACTTGAGGTATAGTCTTCAAAAAGGCAAAAGTACAAATTTTGGTTAAATTTTACAGTTCATTCACATTTGTGCAATAAGTGCAAACCATCATTTATGGGCAAATTTGAGCACTTCGCTGATGGACTGTAAATTGTATTAAAGCAAGACTGTAACTTTCTAGAGGTGGCACATCCCCTGCATGATTCTATGGAAATCAGCCAATATCCTGGTTGGTCCTTTTATTGGATGTAATAAGACTATTCACTGGCAAATGTTGATCTAGAACGTTTCATAATGTTTGAATTTTTATTTATACAAAGCTGTTCAACAGTTACTTGCTGAATAAATAACTTATTAAAATGTATCCAACTGTGTTGTGTTAACTGTGTTTTGATGTAAATAAAATGCCTTTTTCAGTCCCCACGCTACGGTGCATCCCTAATGGAAACAAAATGTTTAAAGCATACCTTGGAATATTATACTTGAACATAGATACGATTTATGCTGTTCTGTATGTATATTGTAACATAACAACATGTCATTTTAAACAAACGGGTGAAAGCCGTCAAAAGTCAGAAGTAGCAAACACTTTCTCTGGCATCTGTCTTTAACAGTGCTGATATAGCAAACACAGGCAACCTGATGATCCTGCACTCAATCTTGCAGTCAAAATGGTGGGTCCTAAAATTGAAAAGAACCAATTTTGACAGTTGAATAAATACAATTTTCAAGCGGCTCATCAAAACAGAGCAATATGTGGAATGTGTCGGAACTGTTAGTGATTTGTACATTTTGTTTGTGTGGGAGGCATAATAGCCATTTGGTTAAATTTATTTTTCTAAATTGAAAAAATAGCTGAAAGTTGAGTGTTTAGTGTTCTTTTGTTATACCACACAATTGACAGTTTCAAATTTGTCAGTCAGCGACTTGCTGTGTTGGAAGTGGAGACAGATTTGGGCGTAAATTCTATGGAAAACAGTTTACCTCTGGCTGCAAGATGTAGAGTAAAGGAACATCTGGAAGAAACAAAGACTATGCAGCTGCACCACTCAAAACTTTGCATATACGTATATTTGTTAGTGTTTCTGAAACTGAGGATCAGGTCCCAATTGTGTGATACTACTTGCTGGAAAAGATTAAGAGCTGTCTAGACAAAGACAGTTGGTGCAGAGTTTTTAGACCTCAAAAAGACCTTAAACAATGTGGACCACAGAGTCTTGAACAAACAGCAGCTTTTCTTTTAATATGCTTTAGTATGGTTCAAAAGATATCTTGAGGGCAGACTGCAATGTGTTAAGGTGAATGTTGTTAAATACAGCCTTCACCCTAATGGCATGGAAGTGCCACAAGGTCCTGTGTTAGGACCATTGTTGTTTGCTATATATATGACCTTCCAGTCTGCTTACCATCTCCACTTGGTTTGAGCAATCCCACTTGGTTTAAATGTTAGGAAAAGTGCCATTTACTTTTCTATCAAAGCACAGCCTTCATTTTACGGTATGCAAAAATGATCAAAGAAGTCAAAAAGACAACATAACTTTGAAACAAGTTCTAAAGCCAGGTCAAAAGTGTGTGCAAAAAAGTTAAACCAAATCGGAGATGTTTTCGTTTCATCAGAAGGGAGCTGTCTCTTCAAGCTGTTCTGTTACATTTGCAAGCTATATCTCTCTTATTGCTTCGCCTCATGGTCACAAGCATCTGCCTCAACACTTGAGCCATATCAGTGTACAAGGAGGCAAATAAACAAATTGACAAAATATAGTCTATATTCAATAAAAAAAATTAATGACTTTTAAATCAATTTGTTTAGAATGGTCATTTAAACAACAATTCTCACTGTGCAACCAACAGGCCAAACGTATGCAATGTTGATATTGTTGAGTGCGTGACCTCTTGCATACCCCTATCACATTATATCTGTATGTTTCCTTAAAGCCATTGTAAGTGCAGTGGTTTGAACTTGGAGAAAGTGTCTATCCTCCACATGGCAGTGAACCTGAGGTGAAACCACAACCACACACTCATCTTTAACATCTCTTCCACAGAGCAGCCACAGAGCAGGTTTTCTCTGATTAGATAGTTTGCGCACACCACCTGAATTTTACATAAATAAACTCATGGAGATCTGGAAAATTCTGCATGTTCATGTTATATGGGGCTTCTACTGTATATCTAATCAGTGTAAAAGGTTGGAAAGGGTTGTACGTGTTTCCATTTAGGCGAGGCAAAAAGCAAAGGTGAGAGTAAAAGTTTTGACAGTAACCATGTTGTCTGTAACTGCTAAGCCATAATACATAATGAGTAATACACTTGCCTGAGTAGTATTACTTTAAATATCAGGACTGCTTTTAAATGTCAGTATGGCATTAAACTTATAATGCATGCAATTCAATTTTAGGCTTTTTTGTTGCAAAAAAAAGAAAACTTCTTACAATGAGTGGGTTGCCTCTCCACAGATCTGACCTTTTTATGGCCTGATGACATCATGTCTTTGTCTCCATGGATATAAATACATTTAAAGAGGGAGTATTAGGCAAAATCAACTTTTTGGAGCTTTCTACCATGTTATAATGTTGTTTGCTCATCAAAAACATGTCTGAAGAAGCTTTCTACATGTTATAATGTTGTTTGCTCATCAAAAACATGTCTGAAGATGTTTTAGATGTCATCCATTCATGTTTGAGTAATCTTGCAATCTCTCCAACCGGTTAGCAGTACGACTCTGTCCAATGCTCAGCCCATAAGCTTTCGTCACCCACGCTCTTACAGAACAATTTTCCATAAATATACAAAAGCAAGATACAAAAAAAATGGACTGCAACTTCACAAACCTGACACAATGTGCAGTAGTTTCATTGGTGGAATGCACGGTGATTGTGTTGTGACAGCGCTCTGAAGGGGGAGTGACTTCGAGTGAAGAGCAAAGGAAGGGCAAACTCAGAGCGTCAAAAACAAAAGTGAAACTTATCAAACAGGTTAATACATTGTTTTCAGTGGATATAGCATTTTCAAAACAATACAATGTAACATGGTGATCTTAATAAGTTATGGGTTAAAATTAATACCCCATAGAAGTGTAATACCCCCTCTTTAATGCCACTTCGTGCAACAGTCCAGCAAAACAATAACACAGAGCAGAATGTTCCATGGTGTACCTTTATCATTGTTCTTTTTTAAGTCAAATGTTTGGCTCTTCTTCCCACTCCCATCTATGACAGAGAGTAAAACCAACAGCATGTGGAAACTGGAGGCACACATTTGTCATCCCTCATGGCCACAGGGGTTACAATATTGAAGGCTTACATGTAAACAGTGACATTTCAGGGTTTTTCTGGTTTCTACGTCTCAGCTCGGAAGTAAAGGACAAACTCCAAAATGAGCGGCTTTAGCACCAGAGACAAATGAAAAGTGTGTGTTGGCCTCACCACCAGTCTGAGTAATGACACAGTGCAGCAAACCACTGGAGAGCATCCAGGTGCTGCTGAGAGCACAAGAGGCTGCAACAGGGATAAGTCTATGTGCAGGACAGGTGAAGGGACAGGCTCAAGTAATGTGAATCCAAATGATCACTGAAAGAATCAACAACTGGTTCATGTTTTAGTTGTGAATGATTTCAATTCCAATAATAACATTTAGGGATGGACAATATGGGCGCTAATATTGGTGATATATGAGATTCTTTTCCATATCTTTATTGGCCTAACAGAGGAAAAAAAAAAAAAAGATGAATTAATATGGTGATGACAAATGATAAGTCTTTCCGTGGCCTAGCACCAAAGTACATCTCCGACATGTTAGTGCCATATGAACTATCTTGCACTTTGAGGACTTCAGGGACCGGCCTCCTGCTGGTGCCCAGAGTCAGGACTAAACATGGGGGGAATCAGCGTTTTAGTTTTATGCAGCTAAAACCTGGAACAGTCTTCCTGATAATGTGAGACAGGCCTCTGCTCTGACAATGTTTAAATCCAGGCTCAAAACAGTTCTGTTTAGCTGTGCATATGACTGAAAGGTTTTATTCTGCACTCTTCTCGTTTAATGTTAATTTTATGATGTGTGTTTATATGTGTGTTTTGATTTGTTTGTATTGTGATTTTAATGTCTTTCTTATTCTGTAAAGCACTTCGAATTACTTTGTGTACGATTTGTGCTATACAAATAAACTTGCATCCTAGTCTCTGTGTGCCCATGTGTCAGTTCCAGTTTTGTCTTCAGTGTGTCAGATGTGTTTTTAAACAGGCTAGTGAATACAAATTGAAATGGAAGAGCAATAAAGCTAAAAATGCTAAAGTATGTTCAAAAATCTTCATAAAATTTACAACAAATGATATTATATCCTCAAATACATACACTCTTAAATTATTTTTTACAAAAAATAACTGCATGACTACCTGGTATTGGCTTAAAGTAGAAAAAAGTAGGAAAGTAGTGGAATTGTTACAATTATTGTTACAAAATAATTGTACTCAAACAGCCAGCAGTGTGTTACAATTACAAAGTCTACAATATATTAACAGATTTAATAATATGGTTAAATAAATTTTTTAAAATGATTTGACGAAGTTGTTCTTGGAGTGTGGACTGGTTTCCAAAAGCAAAAGTCAAAAACCCTGGCTAACTTGCTCCCCTGTCATCCCATTAGCAAAGCAAGCCGTTCCAAAAAAAAGTTTTCAAATTCTGTCAGCACATCCAATTTATAATCTCTTTAAATCGCTTAGCACAACAGAATAACCCACTGTGCAACTGTAACTATATAGGCCCCATAAGCAGTGTTTTACAATCTGAGGCCCTGGCAGAAGATGGAATGGCCAGGCTGGGATGTCCTAACATGAGACTGACCACTGCATAGGCCAGTAGGATTTGGAGCCCATAATGTGTATGTGAATATTTTAAGGCCAATTAACAATGAGTCATACACAAAGATTTATCAAATGGTCTGTAGGTCTTTGTTGGACAGTGTCAGCACTGGACAGTGTCAGCACTGTCCAAGAAAATGCTCTTTTTTGTCTTTTTACAGCATCTGAGAATGAAATGTCTACCATTATCTAAACTTTGCACATTATTACAACAAACCTCTCATAGACCCATAACATTGAATTGATTGAACTGAAGGTGCTGCAGCTGTAGCTTTTAGTGTCATAATAGAAAAAAAGTCATAATATGCAACTTTCTGGCACGTCACCTGCCTGATTCCATAGAAAAAGAAAGTAAACGTTTTTCAGTGTAATAAACATAATAAAAAATTAAAAAATAACAGTACATCAGCTTTATTTCCAGGTTCACAGATGATAAAAAAGCTTTATAATTAGATGCAGACAGCACACAGTGGTCCAGTTTTGGCCGTAAGAGCTGCTTTTACAATATATCTGTACAGATTTTACTTTATGACATGAAAAACAAACTGGCCCCTTTAAAAAATACATATTGTGCTTTTGTCTGCTATAGTTATATTTTAGACATTTTAAATTGCAACACTGAACAAAAACGGCTTAATAAAAGAAAAAAGGCTGCTGATTTCCGGGTTGGAAAGTTGCAGTGCCTCAAATCCTACGCGTATCACTGATTGAGAAAATAAAATTGAAGCACTGGGCATGTATCTGTGGTGTGAAAACAAGGTAGATTGAAGCAATGACGTCTTGAATGAAGGACAATAGATTACTTGACCATGCAAGAGTCACTCTAAATAGCCTACAACTTTGAGTGGATAAAGGAGAAGAGAAAACAATTATAACATGGTTAAAAGCTCTGAAAAGTCATTTTGCCCAGTCTCCTTTAAGAACAGACTAAACAATACACTTGAAAAATAAGGAATGTGACTATATACCTGCTTTTATTGAAATGTACGTTTTATGATCCTTTACATTATTGCATCTCCAATGACTATAATCCTACAGGGAAGAACATTTAGGAGCGCATATTAACCACAACTGTAAAGTGGGTGCATAAAGTAGATCAGAGCCTCTTAATAACAGGGACAGTTTTATTGCATGTAATAAGTACTGCGCAAGTGTATGTTTGACTGTATACATAATTTGTGTCTGCAGGCATAACATGTGTGCATATAACTGCCTGGATATCAGCACAGAGAAGATAACAGAGCACTAAATGGGTACATAAACAACAAGATTTAGAGCGGTGGTTCTTATACTGTGATATAAGTATGTTTGATGGTGCGTGGGTGGTACCTGCAGATGAAGTCTTCTTGATTACATTTAAAGACATTTTGGTTCAGTTATGGTTTTATCTGTTTTGTGTCCTGGAGCAAGACACTTTACCTGATTTGACTTACAATGATCATCTAACTTATCACATCAAGTTGCAAAAACATGTCTGCTCATTTTTTACATTAGTATTATTTTTTTTACAGGACCAGATCTGAACCAGGCCTTAAAAGGGGTCTTACCATGTAAATAGACTTTTGTGTCACTTTAACCTTGTTAATCTTAAGTAAGCTTGCTCTAAGTCGTATTTCGACTGATCCATGCATGTTTTGGGTAGTCTTTTCTAAGAGAAAAAGACTACCTAAACATTGTCCTGCGTACGAGTCTTGAGTGCCTACCCCCTACTTCCACCCACAGCTTTGTATTTATGACTCAAAGACTTCAGACTCTGGGTCACACTCATAGGGTTCAAAAAATGTCAATTGTCCATCTTCTACAACAAAATCAGATAAATGAAATTCTGCTACTTGCTATGAAGTGCAGTTTAACAGAAAGTCAGTGGACCTGTTTCTGTTATTAAGTTGGTTTAGATCAATATTATGTTTTACAATGAACCAAACATAAAGTAATGATCTGCAAATATCACATACATATAAGGCATCACAACATTCTATAGGCCAATAATATTTATTACAGATAGGGCACCGCTAAGATTACTGTTGTTAAAATGCAGAATTTTTGTTGTAAAATTGCAAGATATACAGTGCATCCACTAATAGAAATGATGATCAGGTCCAACATTTATGAATATATATTTTGGGTATTTCTTGTAAGAATACCATGTGAATAATAATCTGAAAATCTGGATCTTGCCCCCCATCTGAGAGTATGATATCATCACACTGTAAAATTTGAAAACCACCAAATGGCTCTATAACACTAGATCATGTTTATAGTGTGTTTTATCGTAAATTTAACTCGCAGATTGTCCTAAATATTTCTCAGCGCTGATCGTTTTGATGACGAGTGTTTTAGACACTTTTGTTGTGTATTTATCTCCGCTCTTGTCTCACTCCACTCAACAGCACAACCACAAACTCCTCTGGATCAGGAGGAGTCATGGCTCACACCGACCGCTGAGATTCCTCCTCCCGCTGTGGACAACCGCGAAGACTGCCATGGCTACCTGAGTACACAGCAGACAAACTTTCCACATCCTATTCATTCATCTCACATGCCCCACTGGCTGTAAATAAAGTGTGCAGTGGTCAGGGCATACCTCCACAAGTAATTCACCAGTAAAATCAAAATAAGATGCTTTTTCAAATTCAAGAACCATATTTATTTATTTGGTACTCCAAGATCCCACTTGCCTCTTTATGGTATGTTGCCGTAAAAATGCAGGAGAATATAGATTACTCAAGCATGCATGAATTACTCTAAATAAAATTCAAGTGGGTAAATAAGAAAACTATTATAACATGGTTAAAAGCGGATTTTGCGCAATACGTCTCCTTTAAAAACAGACTAAACAATGCACTTGAAAAATAAACATGTGACTAGATACTGTGCCTGGTTTTAATCTGTGCTGCTAATCTGTGCCACAGCCCCCCCTAACCTCCACCAATGACTCACACAACACATACATAACCATAGAGTGGGTGCAGTGTCTTGCTCAAGAACATAACAACAATATGCATTGGTCGAATCTGGGATCTACCCGCCACCTGGTTGGTGGGCACTTCAACCAATGAGTCATCATGACACAGTTGAATTGTGATCCTCTAAAATCCTTCCATGACAAATACTCATATAAGAGACAATGAAGAATGACTGAACCAACAGTTTGATTGCCTGTACTCACTGAGAGTCATGTAGGCTGATAACAGTTAGTCAGCTTTATGGGTCAAGAAGGAGTGTGTTAAATGATTCATGTGTTTCATAAGTGTTAAAGATGAAATCTGTTATTCTTATCAGGCCATTAGACCACAGTGTTTCTATATACAGCATATTATTATCACAAGGATTGGTGCATGGGGGATTGGAAGATGTCTATATGCAATAGTAATTCTCACGCACCACCTAAGAAAACATTTGGTTTCTAATTACCACCAGATCCAAAACATGTCTATAACAGGGCTATATCAGATCTAAACAAGGGCAAAATTGGGTCTAAAATAGGACTATACCATAATTAAAGTAGTAAATGGAGACTAAATGTGTAACCCAAAGGCGGACTTTAGTAAAACTTCAGAGGAGCCTTGTGTACCACTAGAAGTACTTATACCACTTGAACTTGTAGCAGTAGAAAGACTGATGGATGATTTAGCGTTCCAATGTTATCGTCTTGCTGTGCCGTCAATGGATTACATGTTTTTAAATCGAAGCTACGGTCAGAACAGACATGACTGAAAGCCAAGAAAACCTTTTAAAAATCATTTTGTCACCTTAGAACAACAGATTCTGGGGATTCCTGACTGCCTCTTTTGTCCCATTTGGAAAACATCAGGAGTGTCCAAAAATAATGGTCAAAGTTAACTTGAGTTCACACACTTGTTCAATAGTGGAGCCTCTATGTCTGCTACTCTTCACATCTCAGCAAACTGTAACACTGGAAGCTCCACTTCCTCTATTCAACAAGTAAGCTAGTTTCAAATTATTCTTGCATTTTTGAACAATACAATCAAAATGGCCTTCTCTTTTGAACAAAGTATCTATCAAACTGTTGGTAAAATGCATGAGCTGTGTTCAGACAGTATCCGGGCAGATTAGGGAGAGAAATAGCTCTTTTGACATAGCCGTTTGATGTGGTGGGTACATAAGTGCTCTAATTCTTGGCGAGACACGAGAGCCTAGAATAGGGAAATGAAACAATACATTTAACCACATGAAGAAACAAAGCAGGATTATTCTGCACATTTTTCCTCAATCTTCCTCTTTGATTGAGTGTCATTCTTTCTGACTTAAAAGACATACTGTACATATTTTCATTGTTGCCAGATAATCAAAGAATTTTTACACAGTTAAGTCATACACAGATGGGTTATAGCCAATTGCATTATAAAAGTTGACTAGATGCAATGGCTTTAGTGACTGTGTGACAATTTGTGCCAGAGACAGGACTTGAAACAGCAATCCTCAGATTCAAAGATGTGTAATTGATCTACTAGTGCTTACACAAATGGTTTAGGACTGCTGGAGCTATTGGTTTCACACAATCAAGTTTAACTGGTGTCATCTGTGAAGAATACGGCATACTGGGTATTAAAACCTGCAAAAGTCAAAAGCATGGTGAACATGCTGTGTACTTCTGTTGCTGCTGTGCTGGAATGTTCAAGCTAAAATATCAAAAAGAAGTGAATTATAATTTAGCTGAATATAAACCTTTATTTTTCCAGGTAGGACATATTTTCACATGTGCATTAATATTATGCTTCCATTTTTCCATTTCCTAACTTTTGTAATGGGATTAGGAGGATTGAACACACAACCTCCTTACCAGCAAGCACCGACCACTCACCCATAATGGGCCTTGTGTGGGGTGAACTAGGTGTATTTTATTATATAATGGTATAAACCTAAACGTTTTAATATTTCATTCATTTATTGAACAGTGCTTTTTAGATATACCAGTTCACAAAACACATTTTTACTTGGCAATGCTAGGAAGTCTTTTTCCCTTTAATCAGAAATGTACTTTTTGTATCTCTTAGAAAAGTTACATTTTATGCACACACAAAGCATTTATTTATGTATCATGTATGCGCTAAAAGATCAATAAAGTGTTTGAATATATAGTTAGTTATATTGATAAATGGTTATGTTCTTAGCCTTCTGACCCTGCTCTTCCTCTCACACACCAGCCCCACATCCATCAACTGCCCCAGACGAGGAAGACACTGCTGCCTGCACCTGTGCCCACTACCACTTAATCACAAATTGCTAACAACTCAAGTCAATCCAGGGAATATAACGTCAATACAAAAAAACAAATAAAAGTAAATGGTTATGTTCTTAGCCTCCTGATGTGTGTGTGTGTGTGTGTGTGTGCGTGTGTGTATGTATTACGCAAATGTGCTGTTACTTTAAAAGAAAATTTAAGTGTGAACTGTGTGACTTCTCTAGTGGAGGGTCTGCTACCTGCTTGTCTCAGTAGTCCAAGTCCAGTCTTCTGATATGATTATATTCTGTCAGTCTCTTCACAAGTAACCTGCTGGTCTCCATGGAGATTTTATTGCTTTGTCTGGAATGTCCTACAGTATTTGCCTGACCAGCCACTCCCTTCTACATTCTGTTCGAATCCACAAGGGTCTGGAATCAGATTATAGAGCCTGTCTGCTTGTCGATCATGCCCTCTAGAATTGGGGAGACAGGATAGAGTTTCAGACCCACTCATCATTGTCAAAACATGTGGTTCTGGCTGGCCAGGTAATCACAGTATGTCTTAAACATATTTATTAGAATTTCAGCTGTTTATTGCTCAGAAATACTTAAAAATCTGAGTGGATTTGTCTCTCCACAGAGCTGACCCTGTACCTTGGCCTGGTGGAACATTACAGGCAAAGCAATAACATCTCCACTGACACAAGAAAGGTACAAACCTTCTACCGGAAAAGTTACACAGAGCACCATTAAAAGAATATAACAGATATACACATATAGGTAATCAATGAAACTAGTAATACAAGCTATAGTGTACTCTTTGTGCCAGTCCCAAGCCAGGATAAAAACACTAGGGCATCTGACATAAAACCTAGCTGGAAGATAACCTTGAGGGTAAGCCAATATTATGTTAAAAAATAAACTTAAATGTTTAGTTCACTCAAGTACAATGCATTAGTATTGCACTGATTTATACACTACTAGAGTATGTGCCAGCCCTTGGTTCTTGAGGACAGTAATGATCCTCCATAGCCATGTTTAAGTGAATGGTACTCTCCGTCTGACCACATGATTGGAACGGGACACCACATATTGGTTAGGACAGAAACAAGCCTCAGTCTGTCTGTTAGGGCCACTTAAGGGCCACTCCTCCGCAGAAAGAGACACAGGAAGTCCCCCACAAGTTGATGACAGCTCCTCACTGCAAAAGCCATAACCGACTGAGTAAAAAGGACGCCAAGATTCAAATGTTGCCTCTAGGACTTGTTTAGTTTTTTGTCCTTGAATATTGTGTAATAATCTGGGAATGTGCAAAATGATGTCCCATTTTTCGACCTTCTTGTAAATTCTTACCCCACTATTCCCCCCAAATAACTTTCCATTTTGTCTGATTAGGGCAAGTTCTCATTTGAAGTGTCATTCATTTTTGTGGTTTACCATTTATGTTTAAAAAGTAGGATTATATTTCGGGGTGCACATTGTGAGAAGACTGAAAATATGAACTAATAAACCATGCATTTCAGAACATGACTGTAGAGGTGTGCACTACAGGAATAAAAAGATTTTTCTATCAAAAGATAAGATATTTTGTTCTAAGCAGGGGAAATAATTGCGCCAACTCAGTTGATATTTCCTGTTCAGTCAACCCCTTATATGGTATATTGGCTGTGTCCTGTGTACTCACCCACATACGCCCCCTGCTCTAGCCTCTTGATGATGTCAAAGGCGTTCTCCACGTTGCCATCCAGGATCTCAAATTTCACATCGTAACTCCCCGGGTGGTAGGTGCCATACGGCCTCACCGAAGTCCTCAGGAAAACAATCTCTGTTGGAGTAGAACCAAGCAGCTTATATCACCAAAACTTTGTCATCAATTTACCAATATTAATGCCATATTCTTTATGAAGATATTTTCAAGATGCTCAGTGTGCTATAAATTGCATTATTCATTCACTCTCTTTGCACACAGAAATGGAAAGTTATTCTATAGCCACAATTGCCTTGGGCCTGACTGACAAGGATGTGGCTGCCTATCTGTACCACCATGAATCACTCACTAAATTCATACATAGACAAGGTAAGTTAAGTGTATTTCCCAATGACACAGCAATTGGATGTATTACTGACCACTAATGCAGGTGGCGTACCCTCCAGCAGAAAAGTTACATAGTGCACCTTTAACTAATGACAAATGTTTTTGCGTTTTTTGCTTACCTTCTGGCTTCGTGAACTCTCTCACAGTTGCCAGGGACATAAATGTGTGGGATATAGAGGTGACTGGGTCCAGGGCACAGCTGTAGTCGTTGGGTAGACAGTTCTTTATGCAGCGAATAATGTCCGTACGCTCAAGTTTGGGCACTCTGCAACACAAGAGTTACAGAGACACCATTATTTTTGCACAAAACAGAAAGCAGAGTCACATGAGTCTCTCATTTGAATTGCAAATTCCAATGCTGAAATCCAGTTGGTTTAAACCTAAAAGGACTCTCTGATCTGAATCCTCACTACTTAAACCCCGGCACCTGCAGCCAATCATTAATCAGTGCTAGTGCAGCCTCTGCCTCTTCCATATACCAAGAATGACAAAAACATTTATCTGTCCATTATGTGCAGGTTAGTAGGTTTTGTGTCAGTTGAGTTTAGTTTAGTTTTATTATTTCCACTTTTTTTTCTTTTTTCTTTTAGACTTCTGACTAAAACCCCACTGATAATAAACTATAAAAAACTGATCTGAATCAAACTATAAACACTAGGCCTTGTGGAGACTTGCACTGCCCTACATTGATTTTTTAGCGACGCACTCTACTACCTTTGTGCGCTAAATAAATTGCCCCATGCACTCACAATGGATGATCCAATACCTGCCCGAGAAAATATTTGGCTTTAGCGAGCATCCCCGACTTCACATCAGATAATCTCCTGACAAGAATTTATGGGACAAGGGAGTGTTTTAAAAGACTCCTAAATTGTACGGAACAAGACTAGACACCTCCCCAGTCTCTTCCCGGGGCAGTGTGCGTACCATTATTTAGGGTTTTGTTTATTCCAGGCTGATCGGTGACAGGGTTCGGGGGGGGCGACGCTGTCTCCGAGGTTTTAAGGCATTAGTAGTCAGATATATCAAGTTTTGTCTTTGGTACTAGGTTAAAATAGTTCAGTATTTTATATTGCATTTTAGGAGCAGTTTAGATTTTGTACTATAGAACATGGTTTTAAAAATTCAACCACGAAGAGGACATAATGAATAAAAAATACATAAAATAAAATAGGTGTATTGTTTTTATGGGTTATTAGTATCGCCAGAATACAATGTTTTCTGACTTGATGAGAAAAACATCTTCCCCGACTTAAAGATGCAATATGTAGGCTAACGTTTCTGATGGGGGTCCACTACCTCCTTGTCTCCATGGAAATGTTATTTCTTTTTCTATCCTCCAGAGTAGACATGAAATTTATTCATCTTGCATTTATTCAATTACTGGTGTTTACTGCTAAAAGAAATTTCTTAACAAACATGGATTCATATTATTAGCGGGGTTGCCTCTGCACAGATCAAACTTGTAACTTGATGGCACCGCCTGCTTGTCTCCATGGAGATGAAAATGTTTAATGCTAATTCCAGACAAAGCAAGAACTCCAACCTCATCTCCATGGAGGAAAGCAGAGAGGTTACACTGTGTGCACCTTTCTCTACTATACTAATAAAGGTGTTTATTTCATTTAATCACTCATTTACTCCTTGGTTGTTTCATACTGTGGTATGTGAAGTGCCCAAGGATACAACAACAGTAGTGCTGGTAGCGAGGATGCAACCATTCTTGAGGTCACCTAGTCCTACATTTCTCAATTGAACTACTGAAATAAATCCACTTTTCTACCATATAGACCTCCTCAATGGTGCAGTAAATATGAACCCTCTCTTTGACATCCAACATGTTATATTTAACCTCCTTCACACAGGAGACAAGCTGGTTATATTGGGTTATGAAAACAGTCAGGTTGCCATGTATAAGAACAGTTAATGTGCATGGCAGCCGTACAGCCACACAGTTGAGTCATAGGCGGAGGATCTATCTGGGCCTCCTCTGGGGACCCATAGACCTGAACCACGGTCCGAGCTTTTGGGTTTGCACTCCTCCTTTTCTTCAAGAGCGAGGAGAGAAGACATAAAGACAAGCCACCGCTGAGTATAGGGGCTTGTAATTAGCAATTAGTGAGTAGGTCCAAGTTTGACTCTGGACCAGGCCAAAACCGCCAAATGTTCTGTATAGTTTGTAATACTGTGGCCTGGGCTGCAGAGAGGGCCGTATATGGGCCTCTGGAGGACAAGGTGAAAACGCTCTTTTGGGCACAGAGTAAAATTTATGACAATATAATAATGTTCTGCCCATACTGTCCCACACAAAAGAGCAGTTCAAAAACACAGCAAGTGCAGCTATTTCTATACAGGTTTGAGTGTGCACTTAACCTGTTGAGTACTTCAAATCTTTTCTTTGTTAAGTTGTATCAGTAGTATACCATCATCATTTATTTTAATGGTTTTCAGTAAATTGTACTTTGGTTGTGTGTATGGATGTGTGTGTTTTTTTTGACAACAGTAGAGTTTGCACATTTGTTTGGTTTTTTTTGTCTAAAAAAATATTATATCAAGGGGCTTAAAGGGGCATTATGTAACTTTTCTGGTGGATGTTAAGCTGCTTTCTTCTGTCCATAGAGACCTGATTGCTTTGTCAGGAATGTTCTACTGTATTAAACTTTATCTTATCTCCATGAAGACAATTAAGCAGGTGACACCACCAGGCCAGATTACAGCTCAGATCCGTGGAGAGGCGACCCTGTTCACAGTAAGAATGTAACTTTTTGAAGGTATTTTTTAGCAATGAAAACAACCACAATTGAATAAATGCAAGATAAATTTAGTGTCATACTGTGGAACATTCTAGGAATGTACCAGAAAAGTTACACAGTAACAGTGTACCTTTAACGACATTAGAGAATATTGAGTACTATTTGAGCTACTCCATTGCTCTAACTTGGTATAATCTTGGTCCACCCCACCCACTTCTTGTAAGTGTGCATACAGTATATTGAGTATGACTTCTTCATCTTGCTGTGCCTCACGTGGCCCGGCCCAGAGGCAAAACCCCAATAGTTTTCAGACCAGAAAGAAAAACAGTCTTTTTGGATGAAGGTCTTATGGTCAAGCGCACAGCCCGTTTTGAAACTTTTTTTGTATGCGTAATTATTATTTATAGTCAGCACATTGATAACGCCCCAACACAAACACTGCAGGGCATCAGTCACTCTACGCGCGCTGATGCTGCCGGACCACAAATTGTTCAGACCACCGGCCAGAGCCCAGGGTCCCATAACTCATTGTCAGAAAGAAGGGAAAAAAGTCCACTCCAATGCCTCTCAGTACTACTTATTTTAAGGAGACCCCCTCTAGGGACACAGTGCATCCTCCGTATGTTGGATGAGGGACGGAGGGGGGAACCTGGAACAACCACAGCCTTAAGAATATTTATATTCTGCATGCCCTCTCATGTCACTTACTTAACATTCAATATCATTTTATCTTGTGCGGTTGGAGAGCACAGGTAGTAATGAGTAATGTGATTCGAGTTTGACTCTCCATTGGCTGGGGGGCTGCCATAAAAATCAAAAGGGTTAAGAAAGGCCAAAACTATGGATGAGAGTAACTGATGCATTTATAATTCAAGTAAGTGATGGTTTTGAATATGAATCACTTAAAGAAAGCTGGCACTCTTTCTGAAGTTTTGTGGTAGGGATTTTGAAAGAAATGTAAACACAAGCTACTATCAAATTCATTACTTTGGGAGCAGAACTGCTGGGGAGAATCAGAGCCCTTTGTGTTACAGCTCCAAAAACTTGAAACGAGTTGTTGAACATGTGTTATTTCTATTTAAATTTTAATAGAAAGTCATTCATCCAACACAAAAACCATAAAACACTCCCAAAGCGTTAGGCTTTATCATGCAACTATCATCAAATTACACTGCAGATGGACTTCTACCAATTTGTATACCCTAACATAGGGCTCCACCTTGTGGCTGCCCCAAAGTATTACTTCAATACATTTAGTGTAACACTTTCTAATCTATGCATGACCTGGTATGTGCATTTCTGAATGGAACAATTTAGTTACAATATTTACAGACAAATGTACTCATCTCTGTGAGCTAAACAAAATTTTCTCTCAATATTAAGAATAAAGTTTAAACATTTTATGTGCATTGCCCTGAAGTAAAACCACGATAATAGTAAACTGCACATCTAAAACACTGCAAGTCCTTAGCTGTAATGTGAAAAATTCACCATAATGTTAACTGTCCTGGTCAGCTATTAAAGCTATAAGGCAAATATTTGGTAAATATATGTAAATATAAATAAACCCACTGACTAAACCATCTGAGTTAGTTAGATGTTGCATTACGCACGTTCATCAGAACTGGTTGTTTGAACTGCTGTTGCATAAACGCAGAGTTAAAACAGTGGCTTTCCCTCTTCACAGTTATCTTGAATACCTACTATCACTGCTCCTAATATCTGTATGGCACATTTGAGCAGAGGGATAGAGATAGCCCTAACACTCAGTTATTCCAGTAGAGGGTTGTAAGGCACTCTGGGCTCGTCCTGAGTGACAAACACTAGCACTTTGGCCAGATAAGTACTGAGTGAGGTGCGGCGCCGCAGCCTCAGCTCCACAGACAGCTCAAAGTCCTGGGGTTTGTTGATGAGTTTGGCCACAGACAGGATCCCTCCTGTGGGCGACCGCTCTGTCTTGAAGAAGCCATCTTCATTTCCTGCAGTGATGGCAATCTGGAGGTCGTCCCCAAGCAGTGTCTGGGACGGGCCCATGCGGAAGATGTTGGTGAAGACGGGGATGTTGGTGGGGAAGGTGAGGTAGTAGTAGGTTATTCTCAGGGGCTTGGGCAGGCACTCGACAGACTCATTGCAAAGCAAGCGCTCACATCGACTGTGAAAGAGAGAAAGAAGAACAGAACAGGCACAAAGAGAAAAGAGAAGTGAATGTCATATGCCGTGCATGGCATGCAGTGGAGGATCATCACATCAGCAGCATTTCAAGTGAGTCGTGGTGCCCTCAGTGAAGTCATGCAAGACATTCATACTGCCTCCATTAAGATATTAAGATTGAACTATTAAAGCTAAGACTCACTGCAGTTCTAGTTTGTGTTTCAATACTTGGGTAGATCATGCTACTGCCCAGTCACTGGACATGCACAGCCTTCATTCAAACCAGGAACAAATTATCCAACAAGCGTTATATTGTCTCTTGCATATTTCTGATGGTATTGTTAGCCTGTTGAACTTTGCCCCTCTCTGACTTGATTTGTGAATCCTCTCAACATTTTTGTGATTTTAGTTCATCTTCTATTGGATTTAAACCTCAGTTGTGGCTATTTTAGTGCTACTCACGTTTCTCCCACTTTGCGGTAGTTTGGCGGACAATCAAAAAACAGGCATTTAAATCCTCCCTGAACATTGAAGCAGCTCTGGTCCACCGTGCAAATGTGTGTCCCGATCACACATTCATCCACATCTGAAACAATATTATTACGTGTTTTTAAATTCATTTGTAGAGTTAAGTTTCAAAATAATTCAAAATAAGATCGTACCTTGACAGCTACGTCCATTAGGAGCCAGTGTGTAGCCGCTAACAGGGCAGGAGCAGTGGAAACTTCCTGGAGTGTTGTGACAGCGATATGAGCAGATATGACCACCAGTGGGCAGTGCACACTCATCAATGTCTGGAAAGAAAGGCACAGTGAACCTAGAGCAAAACTAAAAAGAATACATTTCGTTAATAACATTTTAATAGATTTTACCTTCACATGTCTGGCCATCTATGTCACTTAGTTGGTAGCCCCTGCGACAATAGCACTGGTAGGAGCCATAGACATTAGCACATTCCTGACTGCATGGGTTTTCCTCACACTCATTCAAATCTATATAGAAAACATACATTCATTAATATGCTGTACAGTATCATTAGTAATACAAGCACTTACTTTATGAATGGAGTGTTTGAAATTGGAATAAGAATGAATGTATGTGATTTTCTTTTTTATGTTATATTTTTGTTATGCTTTGAAAAAAACCCAAAATATATATATACACACACACACACACACATATATATATATACAAAAATGCAAACAATATTTAAATAATAATGGTGTAAAAATACAAAATAATAAAAAGATTACTCTTCTGACTCACTGATGCACAAATTTTTATGTTCCAATACCAATTCCGACACTATAGCTTTAACTATCTGCCAATAATCAACATCAACTGATACCAGTGCAAAAACTGAAAACACCCTTTATTCCCTTTAAAAAAATAAGAAAATAAGAAAAAACTGAAAACCAAATGTGATATGTAGCTGTTATTTACCTCTCAAGTAACTACTGAACAGTTTTGTAATAATAAATGTTCAAACATTATGAGCCAACTACGACCTTATTACATCAATTTATATGTCCAACAAGGATATCGGCTGAACTGATATTTGGAAGCCAATATCTGATCCAGCTAATTTTTCAGTATTGGTGCTGATATCCAATACAAGTATCGGATCGGCGCATTTCTGCTAATTTTTTGAGTTTAAAAAAAAAAAATTTTAATAATAAATATGGTGTGTTTTACTTACCATCACAGTTCCTGCCGTCAGCTGCCAGCTTGAAGCCCGTGGTGCAGCTACACTTGTATGAACCAAGTGTGTTTTCACATTTGTGAGCACACAGGCGACCAGGGTAGTGTCTGCACTCATTTATGTCTAAAACAGCATAGGCAAAACTGATTAGGGGCGCGAATGTTAACAGTACAATTTAGACCAGTCAATTCTGCTAAATTCTGATCTTTGTCTGATTGTCCTGGTTAAGCATGGGTTTTCTCTGGTTTAAATGAGTTAGCATTGTCTTTTGTCTCTTATAACGATTTATTACATTTAACTTAAAAAATATACCTAAACATGTTTGTCACATTGTCTAATTAATTTTAATATTTAAAGAATGTTGCTTCCACTAATACGATATCCATAAACCGGACACGTTTGCATCATACATAAAGTACTCCTACCAAAAAATCAATAAAAACTGAAGAAAAGAAAATGAAGTCTACCCACCGTCACAAGTTCTGCTTATACTGTTAAAGTTGTATCCGGCTTCACACTCACAACGATAGGAGCCCACCAAGTTTACACAACCATGACCCTCACAGACCTTGTCAGGATTCTTGCATTCATCAATATCTGAGAAACACAAGAACAAAAATATGAAATAAGCTTGTAAGTGCTGCTTAGGCCACTAATACTCTCTGAAGAGGCTTAGTTCCACACCGATGCAGCGCGTGCCCTCTTCGTTAAGGTGGTATCCTCGGCCACAGTTCACTGAGTTCCTCTGACAGATGTAGGACCCCACTGTGTTGATACAGAGGTGTCCTCTGTGACAGGGACCAGTCTGACTCAAACACTCATTTATATCTAAGGAAAATACACAAGAGTGTCAATGTGTGGACTAAAATACATGCAATTTACTGGTGTTGATCAGTCCATACCAATGCAGTTGCCGAGAGCATCCTGGATAAAGCCAGCAGCACACTTGACTTTGGGCTGACAGCGGAACGAGCCCTGTGTGTTTTGGCACTCGAACTCGGGGCCACAGTTATGGATGCCTGCCTCACACTCATTTATATCTGTAATAAAATATCACAATAAAATCTGCTTATGACATTTTAAGTCTGATCAACAGAGACTTAGGCCGACCTACAGAGGGGCTACTGTTCTGATCCAGTTTCAGTAAGCATTGGTCACAAAGAGTACTGCAAATAAACTTTTTGTCCATTCTTGTCTGATTTCTCCAGAGAACTGGTCAGACCACGTCCCAGTCTGCATGCAGGTCCGAAAGCAAAATACTGCAGATGGCTGAGAGATGTTCAGGGGTGTCTAGTCATTTAGCATGACAAAAGCTGGTAACATACATATAATCACACTGTTGCAATATTATTTAAAGGTGTAAACTTTCTGGTGGAGGAACAGCCTGCTTGTCTCCAGGAAGATGTTATTGCTTTCTGCCACATGCAATAGTGCAAAGCGGAAGGGCCATATTGTGTGGTAAAAAATCTAGTAAAAAATCAGTGCATACACCTCTACACACACGTCTAATATTTCGTGGCTGTTTCTTGCCCGGTGCAGTTGAATGCAATAGTGTTGTCGGAATGAGCAGTGGTTTTCCAAGTACGTGCAGAGTTGCACTATGATTTGAGAAATTCTGCACTTACTGTCTCTGTGACCACACTAATACATTCAAGGCAAACTGGATAAAGTGACAGTCTTAAGTAGGAAGAGTAGGATTTCAACAGCCCACCTTGTGGATATGGGGAGGAATATTTGTAAACTTCGACACATATTAGGCCCTGTGACTATGTAAAAACAAGGGGACATTTCAGAAGCAGCCACTGACCTTCACAGTCGTTGGTATCGGTGAGCTCATAGCCCGTCCCACAGCTGACCTCCCTCTGACACCGGAATGACCCCTCTGTGTTAATGCACCGCTCCCCACTGCGACAGTTACTGGAGCCCAACAAGCACTCATTTATATCTGTCAGAAGGAATGAGAAGACAAGTTAGTATAATAAGTAAAAATAAAAAGATATAATACAGCAAAAATTACTTACCATCGCAGCTTTTTCCATCTGGTTTGAGTTTGTAACCTTTGAGGCAGCCACAGGTGTTGTTACCCACACACTGATGAGCACACCCACCTACATAACAAAAAGATGTCTGTTTCTTATTGCACCTTTAATCACCGATAGTATTATTTTCTTACCATTGCACTGATCTGATAACACAAAGTTATCTCCAGTTTTCGGGGTTTCATCTTTGTTCGGCACTATGAGGAAATTCTAAATTAGTGGCTTGCAGCTTTAATGGCAAAACAGCATAAATCATCAAGATCTAGAAAATAGATTGTCTCTTATGGAAAGGTGTCTTGATTTATGCAATTTATAGCTGTTTTATTAACAATTTAAAATATGTTTACTCCTCACACTCGTTTGTCCCTGTTGAATCCGTCTGGTTGTCATGGATATTATCAGCACAGCAGGCCCGGGACACCAGCGCACACTGGTAACTGACCAACAGCTTATGGTCACAGGGCAGGCCTTTCTCCTGAAGGGCCTTCCCCAACAGACAGCACTCACAGCACATCTACAGGACAGAGGTAGACAAAAACATGGAGAAAAGCATACTCCAGCACTATCAACTCTACAAGGGAATGAGACAGGTTTGGTGTAATAGTACCTAATTTTCTAATATTTTGTGTATTAAAAGTACACAGTGTAACTTTTCAGGTCGTGGGTTTGCTACCCCTCCCCTTCAACCGCCACCTTAATGTGGTGGAGGGGTTGAAGAACCCAAATGATCCTGGGAGCTATGTTGATGGGGGCTTCATGCCCCTGGTAGGGTCACCATGGCAAACAGGTCCTGGGTGATGGGTCAGACTAAGAGCAGGGTCACCCACGGCAAACAGGTCCTGGGAGATGGGTCAGACTAAGGGCGGTTTCAGAAGCCCTCATGATGAGTTCAACAGCGAGGCCAGTTACGTCGCCCGGACCGGGGACTGGCTCTGGGGGCGTGGAATGTCACCTCGCTGGGGGGGAAGGAGCCTGAGCTTGTGCGGGAGATTGAGCGTTACCGACTAGACATAGTTGGCCTCACCTCCATGCATAGCGTGGGCTCTGGAACTCAACTCCTTGAGAGGGGCTGGACTCTCCATTTCTCTGGCGTTGCCTGCGGGGAGAGGCGGCAAGCTAGTGCGGGCTTGCTTATTGCCCCACAGCTCAGCCGCCTTGTGTTGGAGTTCACCTCGGTGAACGAGAGGGTCCCTGCGCTTTCGGGTCGGGGACAGGTTTCTCACTGTTGTGTCGGCCTACGGGCCAAGCAGCAGTGCAGAGTATTTGGCCTACTTGGAGTGCCTGGGAGGGGTACTAGACAGTACTCCATTGTTCTACTGGAGGACTTGTTGCCCCCCACTGGGCAACAACAGTGACACCTGGAAGGGCATGATCGGGAAGAACAGCCTCCCTGATCTGAACCCGAGTGGTGTTCTGTTATTGGACTTTTGTGCTAGTCACAGTTTTTCCATAATGAACACCATGTTTGAACACAAGGGTGTCCATCAGTGCACGTGGCACCAGGACATTCTAGGTCGGAGGTCGATGTTCGACTTTGTACTAACTATCGGAAGACTATCGGATGGCCTCAAAGAGATTCTGGCAAACTGTCCAACGCCTCAGGAGGGGGGAGCAGTGCACTGTTTACAGTGTGGGCGGAGAGCTGCTGACCTCAACTGGGGATGTTTTCAGATGGTGGAAGGAATACTTCAATCCCACCGTCACGTCCTCCGAGGAGGAAGCAGAGACTGGGGACCCGGAGGCGGACTCGTCCATCACCCTGGCTGAAGACACTGAGATGGTTGGCAGGCTCCTCGGTGGCAAGGCTCCGAGGGTGGACGAGATCCATCCCGAGTACCTTAAGTCTCTGGCTGTTGTGGGGCTGTCTTGGCTGACACGTCTCTACAACATCGCATGGCGGTTGGGGACAGTACCACTGGACTGGCACCCCGGGGTGGTGGTCCCTCTGTATAAAGTACCACTGACTGGCACCCCGGGGTGGTGGTCCCTCTGTATAAGAGGAGGGACCGGAGGGTGTGTTTCAGTTACA
>JACM01027636.1:0-16877 GCA_000787095.1 Periophthalmodon schlosseri
TCTGCATCTAATTATGAAGCATTTTTTGTCCAGTTATCAGGAAGTGCACCATTAGCATGCTAGTTGTTGTTAGCTTTACCATCATGCAAAACTCTTTGGTCTCTGATGAACTCATCGCGAGAATAATCAGGATGCTTAGAATGCATAAGGTGAGTGAGGAACCACTGCAAACCGTTTAAAATGAACTGGTTCGGTTTTTCATGTTTTTAAGAAAAACAGGTACAGTGCCTTTAAAATAATAATACTTAAATAAATATAGTAGGCATGCAAAAAATACACTGAAAAGCTAAAATATATATATTAAAATATATCAAAATTTAATTCTGTCAGGGCAGAAAAAAAGTGTAACTTAAAAAACTTCAGAATCAACCTTTTTTTTAATGGCTTCAATAATTGGTATAACATTAAAAACTAGTCTTTGCACATCCAACGTGACATTCCTGTGAGCACACCGTTGAGAATCTACTTCCGTCACGGCCCAATCAGAATGTTCCGCTGCGCTCTCTACTTCTTCAATACCCAGTCACTGGCCAATCAGAACTCCTCACCGCCGTAGCACCACTTCGACATGTGATACGCCAAAAACAATGGTCAGATAGAAATCAGGAAAAGCCTAGAACACCAAAGAACTTCTGGGAACATCCAGAGGAGGATACGGGGGGATTAGGTGTCATGTGGTGTTATCTGATGTCACCCGTGTTCCCTGACTGAAAGAGCAGACGCAAGAGGGTATATTGGTTTTCAGAATTTATACATTAACAAAAAAGAAACAGAAAAAACAACAACAACAACCTTGCAGCTTGTTGAAAATTGGGACAGTTGCTAAAGCAATTAACAATAATAAAAAAAAAAAGTTATATCGTTATAGTTAATGGTTAAAAGTCCTCAAAAAGAGTTTTAAAACAGGAAACCCATGAATGCACGACATAAAGACTTTATGATGTAATCTGAATCTCAATATTATTGAATTTACTTGATTACTAAAAATGAGTATGTTTAGTCAGTGTTGGTTAGGTGCTTTTAGCCCCAGCTGTCATGGACGTGACAGTAACATGCCTGTCATTCTGTGCCAACAGTCTCTCCAACCACCACTAATCACCGCAATCAAACTCATGCAAGTGTCTTGCCCAAGGACTCAACAGCAGCATGTGCACGGGCTTGTACAGGAGATCCAGTGAATGAGTGAGAGCAGCTAGTAAAAGAGTAACGTGATGACATAGGTCCAGTCAGCATTGTTACGCCTCAGCACCTCCGCTAAACAGGCCAAACACAAACAGCACGCATGCTAACTGCACCTACATTAACAGCACACACACTAACAGCACACACGCTAACAGCACACGCTAACAGCACTTCTTTGCATGTTGTGGTGTTCTATGACTCCACGTCGTACGCTAATACTGCATAATGCACGGCTCCTTGTTGTTTAATGCTTATCGCTTATTAACTGTTTATAGAGAATTTATCTCAAAAATTAGGTTTGTCCAAAGTATGGTTACTATAGCAACCTCAGCACAAAGTAAGTGGGCACGCGCAGCTCTAAAAAAACGTGCCAATCAGGTAAGTTTCCAATGACACAGCACACACGCTAATGACGCAAATACAGACTAGCTAACAAGCTAGTCTGAGACGCAGGCGTCATGGAGGAGTAATCAGCAACTGAAGTGGAAATCACTGAATAACATGTGGACACACTTTCTGAGCAGTGTGGAAAATGCACATGTCATCATCATCATCATCATCATCACCATCATCATCATCATGTTAGAAAGTATTCTGTCTGGAAGGGGCAAGATCCATCCTAAAACCTCTTGTACTATCAATTACTTTTTACACTACACCTTAGCCTTTGTATGTTATAAGATAACTTATTGACACACTATGCAACTCTAATTCAAGTAATATGTTCATATCTGGATTTATAATCTGTCTAATCATTTTTTTTTGCAAAGCTTATTATCCTAAACTCTCCAACCAGGCCGAGACATTCCACACCTCAACTACAACAATACATTGTGGGAACTGGTATGACGCTGCACTGGCACTTACTGAAACCATCCCTGGAATCTATTATTGAAATGTGTGAATGTTTACATTTATAAAGAGTTTTATTGTCTGATAATCAGGAAGTCCATGTTAGCATGCTAGTTGGTCTCTGAAAATTGTGAAAAAGTGCTTATAAACTCACTGAGGTGAATAATTAGGATGCTTGGAATGCATAAGGTGAGTGAGGAATAACTTTGGACCACTACAACTGCTACTACTATGAGTAGGCAATGAGTTTATGAGCACTTTTCATAACTTTCAGAGACCAGAGCGGAGTTTTGCTGTCACTGTAAAACTTAATTTGACCGCAAAAGCTGCTTACACAGTATATCCATACTGGGGCAAGACACATTTTGCTCAAATAGATGGGGAAAAAAATCAGGTACAGGCCCTTTAAATATCACCCCTTGCATTTCACTGCATAGATAACAGTTCATTATGAGCTGTTAAACATTGTAGCAACCACAGCATTCACACAGCACAAAGTTACAGTGTCACCACTATCACTCTAGTATCTGATAAGGGGCAGTTATGGGCCCAGCGGTCATGTGTTTGGACATGAGCGAAGCACAAAAAAAATTGCAATTTGACGCAATAAGCAAATCACAAAGGCTGACATTTTTTGAAGTACCATCAGTTTCTCAAAATAGCAAAAGACAGTTTTTTTCTGTCTATACAAGCATATTCTGAAATGCATGTGATTCTTGTATTAGTTGGTAATTTCATATTTCAGTCTATTTCTAAATTCCTCTGGATGTATTTAAAATCTGACCTTTGAACAGAATACTTTTGTTAAAACATACATCGCAAATCTGATCGCAATCGGAATACTTGTCTGAAAAATCTAAATTAGATAGATCTGTTAATTTGATTGGCCTGTTTGGATGCACACTAAACAATCAGACAATACTCTGTACCCCTGTAGACCCAGGCCTGTAATCTTCGGTGAGAGAAGTTTTATTTTGTTCAAAATGATGGGTGACCAACGAGCTCCTTAGTCATTGAAATAAACAAATGCATTGGAGCAATGTCACAACAGCATATTTATTTTTAAGAAATATTTTGGTAAATACAAGGTCATAAACACAATTTTAGCAAGTGTGAACAGTATAGAGAAGTAAAAAAATAATAATTACAAATTCACAGTCTGTGTTTCCAAAAATAATGTGTGCAGTCATATGAACTGCAAAACCAAAACTTCTCCGAATTACGCACACAATTTACGCACAGATATAGTCCCAGTCCCACGTACCCTGCCTCATTACTGTATAGTCCAAAAGAAATATCACAACGCCATCAAAATATGATATCATTGACGTCCTCGCATTTAATCAACTATTTCTCATCTGCTGTTATAAAATACTTTAAATATGCTATGTTGCTCTAACTCCAAAATGAGATCCACGGTAGCAGCGCCTTTGCTCACCTTGTTCTGGCTGATGATGAGTCCTCTGAACGTGGACACCAGCGCCGAGCGGGACAGAGACGGGCTCTTTTTCCGCTGCTCGGCCCGCTCCGAAGGCACCGCGGCGGGCTGCTCGTCCGTCAGCGTGTACGAATGGCGCAGGGACGGCATGGCTTCGCTCCAAGGGCTCGATGAAGATGAGCTAGCACCGGGTTTTGGCGTTTCTTTTTGTGTCTACGCGGTGGAGCGGTGCGTTTGCGTGGAATGATGTGAAAGTTGAATTGAGAGGAGTTTTACTGTGAGAGAAGGACAGGCCCCGCCCCTACCCGCGTCCCTGAGGGCGACGTGAAGCGCCTGAGGGCTGTTGGATTCAATGGGCGTGCGACGTGCGTAAGTAGAAGGTATTTTTTAATAAACGTTTCCAAGAAAGCCTCCACGAAGACACATGATATAAGACAGGACCTTATGCAGACAAAAATTAATGCAGACAAAAATTAAATGCAGATTTAACACTTGTCGTAAAATGCAAACATATCAATGAAATGCATGAATGTGTAAAAAATACCAACTATTAGGCTTAGTACTACTACTACTATTACTACTACTACTACTACTACCTCTACTACTACTACTATTACTACTAGCCTACTACTATGTAACACTTTATAATAACTACACTTTTAATAGCCTTAATAAAGCATAATCTGTAAATAGTTTATCAATAGTCATTTAATTAAGAATGATCCAGGCTTAGTAATTACTTAAAAGCACAATATGTAACTTTTAAACCAAGAAATAGAGTAAAATAAAAGCATGTTTTTCATTTTGGTGGTGATTTTTGCACTGAAAATACATATAATAGCATGTATCCTTACTGTGAGCAGGCTTGCATCTCCACAAACCTGACTCTTCTCTGGCCTGGAGGAGGGCCTCCTCCTGCTTGTTTCCACAGAAATGTTATTTCTTTGACTATAATGCACAGTATGGCATAGAACGTATCCTTTTTCCATGGAGAATGTTCCTAAGTATGGTTTTAGGTTTTTTTTTAGTAATTTTCATAGAATCAGGCAGGTGACGCCTTCAAAAAGTCACATAGCCTGCTGTACCTTTAATGAATACTCTAACCCCTTAGTGAAGTAGTTACGAAGCCTGACTCATTCTTGATAAACTATTTTTTGATTATGATTGAAGTATTTTTTCATGCTTTATTAAGGACCGAGGGTGTAGTTATTATAAACTGTACCACTACTGCTGATATTATTACACTATTACCATATTACCTTTTCTTCTACTACTATTACTGTGTTTAGTTGTTCTTCTGCTACTGCAGTCCTGCACAATCAGAGGTGGACAGGAAAGCAAAAAAAATGTAGGCTACTTAAGAGTAACATTACTTCAAAGTAATATTACTCAAGTAAAAGTAGTGGTCCAATAAAGACTAAAAAAGTAGCCCTGTCTGAAAACTACTCTGAGAAGTACAATTTCATCAAAAATTAAATGTAAAAATAAATGTCACTACTACCAGTACTACCCACCTCTATGTACAATTTAAAAATATTTGTGCACCCAGTACTTGGAATTGCTAACCACGAGTTGTAGTACTATATTTTCAAGGAACTGTATTTAAGATTTAGATTTTAAACATGACCTAACTGTTTCCTCAAATACAAGACAAAATGTTCAAATCAAATATGGTAAGTACTGGTACTGTTACTTGTGCAACCACATGGTATCCATTGCATATACTTTACTACTACCCCTAGTACTTCGTAAAGTAATGAATGAACCATGGTGTAACGCATGACAGCTCTCTAGAATAGTGAGCTGATGCCAAAACAGTGTATTTTCCAGTTGCGTGTTGCACTGTGGACGCCTCAGGTGCATAGGGGCAGGCTGCTGTCAGTGTTTACACTAGAGATAGTTTCAAGAGCAGCTCTGCTTTGTAAACACTGGCTACATTTAAATGCTCAGCCAAAACCAGCCCAACCCAAAAATGAAATCTGATTGGACAAAAAAAAATCAGATTATCAAAAAATACCTGGTGATATGGGTCAGTTAAAGGGCCTACACCCAATTTGTTCCCATGTATTTGAGCAAATTGTGTCTTGCCATAGTACAGATATATTGTATAAGCAGCTCTTGAGGTCAAAATATGTCAGCTGTGTGCTGTTTGCATCTAATTATGCAGTGTCTGATAATCAAGAAGTGCTTATTAGCATGCTAGTTGTTGTCAACATTGCGGTGATGTGTCTGTCATTGCCTGTTTTGAAACCTCACTCGATTTGGTCTGCCAAGATACTTTGACACAAGCGCTGAAGTTTCTTAAGTACGGTAATCATAATTTGGACAAATCCTATTTTTGAGAATCATTTAGTCAAATTTACTCTTGGAATATAAACTGTTTTACTAATAAATACTTGCTCAAAGTCTGTGAATATTCTATGAACATACTCCATAAAACTGTCGAACTTTGATATGAATATATTTAAGCTAAGCAATACTGGTGGTTTCAGTAGACAGAACACATAAAAAACACATTTAAAAGAGTTAAATGGGTTAAATTAAAAAGCTGCCAAAATCGGACTAGGTGCCAAATCGGGCAAATGAAAGTGAAAAACTCTTATAAACTCATCACGGTGAATAAGTAGAATGCTCAGAATGCATAAGGTAAGTGGGGAATAAACCGTTTAAAATGAATTTGTTCTGTTTTTCATGTTATTAAGGCAGAAAAAAATCAGGTACAGCATCTTTAAATGAATTTGTGCAAATGTGTTTCACATTCATTTTTGATGTTCTGAGTCTCCCCTCCCTTTGCTCTGTCCGTGCTAAGTCACTCCCCCTTCAGAGCGCTACCATAACACAATCAGTGTGCATCCCACTAATGAAGTTACTGCCCATCACATCAGGTTTGTCAAGTTGTAGTGTATTGTTTTGTATCATGCTTTTGTATATTTATGGAGAAATGTCGTGTGCAAGGATGTAGGCACGTAGGCTTGTGGGCTGAGCGTTGCACAGAATCTTACTGCTAACCGTGAGGAGGGTTTGAACAGTGCCCAGGAGAGATCGCTAGATTACTCAGACATGTATGGATGACATCTAAAACCTCTTCAGGCATGTTTTTGATGAGAGAACAACGTTCAATATTGTGAAATAATTTAAAATGTCCAAATTATAACATAATGATCCACGGGTGTCATAGATCATAACTATATGGCAGACGCAAGCACAGTATCTCTTTAAGGACAGAGGTATTTGAAACATGTACCAGAAAGTCCAAGTATGCGATCCCTCTGATAATCCTTTGATGACCTTTCAACTTTCAGGATAGGCCTGCTCTCTTCACATAGGTGTTTGGCGCTGATAAGGCTCTGTATAATCTGTCCTCTTTCACTTTATAACACACACGCAGAGGGCAAAGTCTGAGCCATTTAAACAGAGGCATCGGCACTGGTCGTCACGGCAACCAGGGTCAACAACATGTAGGAGTTTATGGGACGAAAACCATCTCTGCACTTTCTGTTTAAAAGTGCATTTGATATGGCACAATTGTGGACATTTATTATAACCTACTTTAACTTATAATTTTTGTTTTTGAATTGTATCTGGGTCTTTTGTTTGAACCTAAAGAAGAAGACATATTAGATTTGAGATTTTAACCATGTTATAGTTGTTTCCCTTCTCATTTACCCTCTCCAAGTTGTATTTAGAGTGATTCATGCATGTTTGAGTAATCCATTGCTCAGAAAAGTCCTGTTTTCCCCCACCCCTCCATACACACTCATCGCTATGGTCACATTTTTATATAGCACTTTTCCATCTTCAGTCAGAGCGCTTTACATCAAGGGACCACACACCCATTCACACACATTAATACACCAGACACTGGGGGCGAGGTGGGTTAAGTGTCTTGCTCAAGGACACAGCGATAGCATTCATCTGTGGGAGATAGAATCACACCGCTAACCTGTAGGCCAGTGGATCTGACCGCTCAACCATGTTGAGAGTGGGATTCGAACCGCCAACTTTCGGATCAGTGGAGAAACTACCAACTGAGCTACTGTCGCCCCCAGATACGAGGGAAACATGTTCAAATCAAATGATAGCTTTTACTGATTAATTATAATACAGATTTATTCTTACTTACAAAAACATTGGACATGATGGCCAAGTTATTTATGTTATTATTTGGTATTTTGGTTCTCAATACAATCATCCAATCAGAAAGCAGAATGAGACTCACACGTGTCTCTCGTTTGGGTTGCCAGTTTCAATCCTGAAATCCAGCTGGTTTAAACCTAGAGGGACTGTCTCTGATCTGAATGGTCACTACCTAAACCCCAGCACCTGCAGCCAATCATGAATCAGTGCTAGTGCAGCCTCTGCAGCTCAGTGAGTGAATTCTGGAGGTTTTGAGCTTTCACATGAGGCATGGCCTGTCCATATACTGAGCACAGGCTACATACAGTTCCTTTAATCTGTGACACATGGAGCATTCATCAGTGCCATACCTCAAATTCAGATTCACAGAGTGTTTTGCTCATGAGTGTCCCCATTGCCTTTCTATAAATATGTCTAAAACTCTTAATATACTGCAGGGCCAGGCTGTGTCACATATACAGGACAATGCCTCTGTTTTTATATCTAATTATCATGTGATTAAGGATGTATCTACCTCACTACCACACTAGTGTGTACTTGCAGGGCGTAATTGTGGTATTAATTGCAGTACTGATGTCATGTGATACGTCAGGAGAAACTCCACACGGTAACCCAACCCAGAAAAAGAGGGAGGAGAGAGGTAGAGATAGAGAGAGGGAGGGGCAGAGGGAGGGAGTAAAGAGAGAGGGAGAGAAAAGAGAAAGAGAGAGAAAGGGAGGGAGAGAGACAGTGAGAGGCGCAGTAAAGACAGAAGAAACAGAGCCAGGTGAGAGAAAAGAGAGAGAGATGGAGAGAGAAAGACAGTGATGGGGTGAAGAGAGAGGTCATTCTCATACACTTGGTAAATGAGGAGGAGTACATGGTGTAAAGGACAGTACATTCCTCTGAGTCACACACTAACTTCACAACTAAGCACCATTAAAGCGGACCTATTGTGCTTGTGTCTGTTATGTAGTTATAATCTGTGACACCCATGGCTCATTATGTTATAATTTGCTCAATTTAAATTGCAATATTCATCTAAAACAAACAAACAAGAGAAACAAGTCCTCCGATGGATAGCTGCAGATCACGCTAGCGAGCAGTAGATTTTTTTTTTTTCATTTGTACCAAAATGACTATGTGGTGCTGCTTAATCCTGCACGTATCACTGATTAAGAAAACAAAGTTGGAGAACGACCTACAGTACAGAGCAGTGGGCGTGTGCCGATGGTGGTGAAAACGGAGGTTAATTGGCAATATTGCGTCTTGAAAGTAAGCGATTAAAGATTGTTCAAACATGCACGAATCACTCCAAATACATAAATGGTGTGGGGGAAACAACTATGACATGGTTAAAATTTCTGAAAAGCCCATTTTGCATAATAGATCTGATTTAAGAAAATACAAAGTGCTACTACCACTAAACTAAACTACTCTGTCAAATCACAGACAAAATAAACATGGTGGTCCACAGTTATTCCTCACTTACCTTATGCATTCCGAGTATCCTAATTATTCACCACAATGAGTTTATAAGCACTTTATAAGCACTCTCAGAGACCAGGGCAAACAACAACTAGCATGCTAACGTGCGCTTCCTGATTATCGACTAATAAAACACTTTATAACTAGATGCAGACAGTACACACCTGACTTATTTTGATCTCAAGAGCAGCTTATACAATATATCTGCACTGGGGCAAGACTTTGCTCAAATACATAGGAATTCTAAACCACTAAGCTTGTTTTGACACAAATAGAGCATGTGTCTCTCTGATTGGTTGGTCCGCCTGCCAGTCGTGCGCAACTGAAATCGGGGAGACAGGAAAAAATGACCCACTTGTCTATGTAAAGTTTTGTCATGTGGTTCTGGCTGCCACTATTCTTTCCTGAAGAAGAAATCAAACATTACCGGTTTTAAAAGTCAGTTTACCAGGCTATAAGAGCTTTAAATGTATCACATATTCTGTCATTGTGCATGTGCTGTTTGGAAGAGTTTGGCTGAAGTGGGCGGGGCCATCAGCCCAGTGCCTGAAGTCTGAGATCACACCATGAGTCCAGAGATAAAATAACATGACATGACCTCATATGAACGCATACTGAGCTCACGGTGTCAGTGTGATGTCATTTACTTATTTTGGAAGTTTGTTTTTTTTTGCCCTCTGTGTCATAGCAGGTGGAGTGCCACAGAGGGTAGTACCATAGACTGTATATGGACATAGCTAACCTGCTAGCTGCTGCGCTCCAAATAGATAGTGAGCATGGGTGCGCTTCCGACACCATCGACCCTGGTTCCAATTCACTTGACATTGGAAAACTGTCGCCCCTCTCTCCGTAACTGCTGCTGTCGGGCTTAAAATGTTCATGTTAACCCGCTCTACATGATCCTGGTGTTTTTATTTCGTCCATGTCTGTAAATCAAGATATGAACATTAATATCAGACAAATCAGCTGCCTTCTGCCTGCTAAACCAGCGGTGCAGGCGGAAGGGGCGTTACCTTCAACAGCCTCGCTCCGGACTGGCTCTGGTGCAGGCGAAGGGGCGTTACCTTCAACAGCCTCGCTCCGGACTGGCTCTTCGGTTGCTATGATACTCGCAGTCGGAATTCCTAATATGGAACTTGGCTCCAACAACTTCTAGCCTCGATGAGCTTAAAGTGGGTGATGTCACACTCCCGTAGTCCACTTCTTTATACAATATATGGGTAGTACGTCTCCTGTGGCCACTAGGAGTACGCACTTGCTAAGGAAAATTCATATGCAATCCTTTATAAACGAGGCCTTAGTCTCAAAAAGTTGTGAAAAGCACTTGTAAATTCTTCACGGTGCGTAATTAGGATGCTCTGAATGCATAAGGTAAGTGAGGAGTAACTTTGGGCCACTGCAAACCGTTTAAAAAGAACTAGTTCTGTTTTTCATGATAAAACTGCAGTATAGCAGAGTTTGTGATTTGTGCCTGGCTCTGGCGCTTTAACATCCTGTGTGTTGAGTGGCAGCAGTGAAGCCTTTATGGTAGGATGATTGACATGAGTTTGATAGGCTTGTGCATTATGATCTGGAGCTGAGTGCTTTCTGATAACATTATTATTCTATTATCACCTCCTCTGCATTGTACAGTTATGTAAGGCGACAAAGTACAGCTCATAAAACCAATGAACCGAGTGACTGACTAATACTGCTTTGTAAATTACATATTGTGCTTGTGTGTGCTATATAGTTATAATCTTTGACACCTGTGGATCATTATGTTATAATTTGCACATTTTAAATCACAATATTCATCCCCTAACTGCTTGTCTCATGGAGATTCCTCTGATTCATGCCTGAATGCCATACTCTGAAACATTCCACACAAAACGATCTCGTCAGAAAAGTAGACATAGTAGATCTCATGTTATGTGCCGTGGAATGTAAATAGCAGATACATTTAGTTATGTTTGGTTTTTAAATATAATTTATATAACTGTAAATATTGTATCATAGTAGTGTTGCATTGTATGATTTTGAGTATAGACTGTGAATAAATGAACTTTGGCTGCTACAGTGGCTTTTTTGAATGACAAGGTAATACTGGGGGGTAAAATGTACTTCTTATAATGTGGTTTAGTACTTGGAAGTACTTATACTGGGAGTATAATGCAAGACGGAGGTCACAGGATCATTCACCACACTGTAACCCAACCCAGAGAGAGAGACAGAGAGACAGAGGAGGGGGGCGTGAGAAAGAGAGAAGAGAAAAAGAAACAAAGGAAGAGAGAGAGGAAGAAAGAGGTGGGGAGGGTGAGAAAGAGACAAGAGAAGCAGAAACAAAGAAAGAGAGAGTGGAAGAAAGAGGTGGGGAGGGTGAGAGAGATACTAACTATAAACCAGGTCAATAAATCTACAATCTGACAGTTAGACAGCAAATTCCACCACAGAATTCTGACCTGTCCTCCAGCTCAGTTTAAACTCCAGAGCAGAGCTGTCCAAACTGTTTCCACAGAGGGACATATAATGAATGAATCCTATGAAGATCAGGGCCACAGACCTCGATTCCTGCTCAGACCAAGTTCTGTCATTGTGTCAAGACACTTCACCCACATTGCCTAGCATAAAAGTAGTGTGTGTATGTGTTGGTGGTGGTTCATGGTGCAGATTGGCAGCCTCGTTTCTATCAGTCTGCCCCAGGGCAGCTGTGGCTACAATAGTGGAGTGAATGAATAATGCACTGTAAAGGGTGTTTTGAAAGACGCTATATATATGGCCATTACTGTTGTTATTAATTCAGTGAGTGGACCAGATGGGTGCATTCGACAGCAAACACCTTGGAATAAGATTTGGAACATCCATTTTAGGTTTGTATTAAAATGCAATGTTTGTTAGCAATGTTATGATTATATACTCATTCAACGCAACCTATAACATCATTTCATATTTATTGGAAATATGTAAATGATGTACAAAGCAGGTCAGTGCTGCGACAGTGATGACAATATGAGACACTATGATTCATGGGTAATGAGCATGATTCACACTGCTAAATATGAAGATGTTGTCGTGGGAACATAACAGGAAGCCATGAGGACACTCCACCAGGACAGTGTTTGCTATAGCAACATGACCACACCATACAACATACTTGTACTTGTACTACTACTTCTCAAGTACTGCACTGTGGAACTGCTTTTGAGGAAAATGGGGAATGTACTTCGAGGGCCTGTAATAACAACATGCAACATGATTTTTTTTTAAAATGTAATAATGTTGCATCATCATTAAAGACGCTGTACCTGATATTTACTGTCTTAAAAATGTGAAAAATATAACTAGTTCATTTTAAACCATTTGCAGTGGTCCAAAGTTATTCCTCACTTACCTTAGGCATTCAGAGCATCCTAATTATTCACCACGATGAGTTTATAAGCGCTTTTTGCAACTCTCAGAGACCAAAGTGGAGTCACCACGATGAGTTTATAAGCGCTTTTTGCAACTCTCAGAGACCAAAGTGGAGTATTGCCGTCTAACAACGACTAACATGCTAATGATTATCAAACAATAAAACGCTTTATAAGATGCAGACAGTACACAGTGGACTTATTTTGATCTCAAGAGCTTCTTATACAATATGTCTGCACTGGGACAAGACATTTTTGTAATGCAATGAGGAATAACTTTGAACCACTGTAAACTGTTTAAAATGAACTAGTTCCATTTTCACATTTTTAAGACACTAAAAATCAGCTATAGCGCCTTTGAATTTTTTTCTTACAGCGCTTTAAATTCTTTTCTGTATGCTCTATTCTTTTGTGCTGTACAGATAAACTTACCTTGCCTTACCCTCTTCTCTTATATAAACTTGTCTTCTGCACAGTGCAGTCACCCGACAGGTTGGGTTTGTGGTGAATGACGATAGTTTATGCGGTACACGCCTGAATGCAGTACTCATGAAAAGTACTTCACATATTGTGGAGGGATTGGAATGTTCACTGTACATCTCCCACACACACCTACCCGAGTTGGCACGCACATATGAGGCAGCAGCGACATGAAAACAGGACACAAAGGTAATAAAGAGTGTGTGAACTGAGTGCCTGCACCACATAAAGACACCGTATTGGTAGAATCCCTGGAGATGTTTGTGAAAAATAGACTTTATTATAAAGCCCTGAACCTGTAACATTTAGGGGAGACTGGGGTAAGTTGAGACATTTTTTGCATGAGCGTTTTTTGTCGAAACAATGTAAAATCTGAACAAAAATAAAGTACCCTAAATATATTGTTTACCTTACACTCTCTGACATAGTTTTAGAGAAATTGGCATTCAAAATAAGAAGAAGAAAAAAGAAAAAAACTATTTTGGCTCAAATTAGCCCAGCAGTGGAGTAAGTTGAGCCAGGGGTTGGGGTAAGTTGAACCACCCTGACCTGTGGACCAAAAAGAATAAAACTTGTATTTATAATTTTCAAAGTGTCCTAGGTTTTATACCTAAAAAATACACATATTATGCATGTAAATAAATCATTTGAATTAACTTGTCTTTGCCAAACTCATAGACTTCCAAGTTAACTGTTAGTATTCATTTATTTTGAAATATAACTTAGCATCATTTTCTTGCCATTGTTTCTTATGGGAGCAGGGGTGGATCAACTTACCCCGCAGCGCCCGGTTCAAGTCTCCCCATAGTAACTATTTTGGATAAGTTATATTATTTTTTAGATAAGAAATGTACCAAAGCCGTTAATATATATTATATAGTTTTTAGATTGCCCTACCAACATGAGAAGATAAAACTGCTGCAAATACGTTCGTTTTTTTTTTTTTTTTTTAGAAATGCTGTCAATCAAACCTGTTGCTAACGCTAGCAGAAGCGACCTCGGGGAAAGAAGGCACCTGATTTGTCTGTTATTAATGTTCATATCTTGATTTACAGACGCAATAGCGAAATAAAACAGCAGGGTCATGTAAAGCGGGTTAATACTAACATTTTAAGACCAAAATGATGAGTCTGGCAACAGCAGTTACAGAGAGACGGGCGACAGTTTTCTAATGTAAAGTGAATTGAAGCCATTGAACTGAGTCGATGGAAACGCAGCCCCAACTTTTTAGGGGCATGATTTACGGATGTATGCTGTCGATATATATAGTCTTATATGCTAATAAAATAGTACAGTTTTCAAGATTTAATGAGCAGCTCAACTTACCCCAGTTTGAATGATGTGAAATTGATAAAATAGCTAAAACTTATGTGCTCTTATGTGCTGATATTTTACATACGCAACAAATATGACATTTTTTTAAACAGGGATTTTGCAAATACATTATTCAGATTGGAGCCACATGAGTCTTGGGTTACAGTCACAATATGTAACTTTTTACCCCCAAATAGACTAAAATAAAAGCATGTTTTTTTCATTTTGATTGTGTTTTTATACCACCATATTGGTGATGTGAAGGCAGCCATTTTGAATATGGATATACAGATGTCCAAAATCTAGCTCTCGTGTTTTAACAAACTTGAGTTTTGAAATGACGGACTCCAACTTGAGGCAGCATCATCATCAAGACATATCTGGGATCAAAAGTTGTAAGTCTTCCCATTTTGAAAGTATAAAAATCCCTGTAACTTTTGCAAACACTGTTGGATACAGACAAACCCATGTGGCGTTTGTGTATTTTGATGACCTCGATAAAATGATGTGTGGATTAAAATTCTATCTTTAAAAGTGCCAGCTCCCCCCTGCAAAGTTACAATGGGACAGAAACATTTGGTTAAAACATTGATTTATCTTTAGTTTGTGACTTTATTTTTTGATTTTTTTAAGGAAATATTTCTAACAGTGTTTGGGAAAAAGCAATGGGGATTGTTTCTCTTCAAAAACAAGTATGTTCTTCAGATTGGAACCACATGAGTCTTGAGTCTAAAATAAAAACACGCTTTCTTTCATTTTGATTGTGTTTTTAGTGCTCTGAAAAACATAAAAATTATATAAAGTTCCATACTGTACCTTTAAGTCCACATTCTGAGAAGGCACTGGTGCCTCATGTTATGTCATTACGTGGAATAGTGTATCGCATGACTGGACAGGTTAGCTTGGTCTTATTGTACAGACATTTGTCCTTGGCATTAGGCCCATTCTTGTGGCCAAAACAAACATATTTGATGCGGTACTTATTTTGGTAAAACAAAAAAATGTGATAAAATGAAATGTCAGTTGTCACCCTTAAAAAATTTATCTATATTTAAAAAAAATATTATTCATTTGGTTTAAAGTGCCATTAGGTGACTTTCTGCTCTGCGTTTTAACGTTGTTTCCTAATCAAAAACATACCTAGAGTTGTATTTTGTTCCCACATGTTTAACATGCAAACTCTGCACATTTAGGCTGAGTTCTTCTCTGAAACATAAAACACTCTGTTTCACCTTGTGATGTCAGCCCTGAAATTGCCAATCTCTACTGAACAAAAGGTAAAAGGTAGCTGTTAACTTGAAAACTACCACTTCATGGCTTCATGACATCACAAGGTGGAACAGAACATATTGAGCTTTGGAGATGTGGACAAATAATAAAGGGTTACTCAAACATGTGTGAATGAAACAAAACACATCTCCAGGTATGTTTTTGAGGAGGTAATAACTTTAGAACATGGCTTAAAGCTCACAATTTTGCGTAATATAGTCGGGATAGATTGATGCAAAGTGAATTATGTACAATATTGCAGTTAATTTGGGGTCTAATTGTGAATGTATTTTTTTCACATATGTGATTGGTTGATGACTTTTAAGGGGGCAGTTCCTTAAAGTGGAACTAAACACTAAATCAACTTTTTTGTCGCTATAAACTGTGCATATGATGTTATAATAGTATTGTCTACCTTTCCTAGTGCTTTTTTTTTTCCGTAATTTTAGCAGCTTTCTGGTCGAAAACATCTAAAATGAGTGTGTCCTGGCTCCAGTGGCCCCTGCAATTTTAAGTGCTTGGTGACATCACGCAGGACTGTCCTGATTATAGCCAGGTGTTTCTGACTACAAACACCTGGCTGCAGGGGTGGAGTTTGAAGTGTGCATACCTGTTAGACCAATCACACTGTCCTTATACCCTCAGACCCCGCCCCTTCTCTCCCCTTTAATCCTCCAGGCACTGCCCAGTTTAGCAGTTCTACTTGACAGTTTAGGTATTTAGTCCCATTTTAATTTATATAAGGGGGGTGAATAAACAGTGAAACAGTGTGCGGGACTCTTCTTAAAAAGTTTTCAGCTAAGTGCCTCCCCTCCTATGCACCTGTCGCCCACTCAGGTGTGCAGAGTCTACCCAGAAACAAAGCAATAATGTCTCCATAGAGACAAGCAGGTGGTGAACTCTAAAAAGTTACATAATAAAAAAAAGCAGGATTCCTATTCAGTACTTGTAGCTTATAGCCTACTGGCCAATGAGCTCCATGTCCGCCCTTGTTTTGACAAGAGACACCTGGCTCTTTACACTATGAGTCAAAAGTTTGGACACACATTTTTCAGTGTAATTTTTCTTTACGTTTATACATAAGACATCACAAGATATGATGTAAGATATATGGAATTATGTAACAAATAAAAAGTTAAATATTTGTTTTATATTTTTAATTCAGATTCCTCAAAGTATCCACTCTGGTTTGTTGACCAGCTTCATGAGCTTCATAATATGGCCATAATATTCATTATATAGTCACCTGACTATTCAGGAAATGCCAAAATAAAGAAGAGACATCAATGAAAAAGTGTGTCCAAAGTTTTGACTGATAATCTTTGTACGGTGTGTATATGTATATATAT
>KN473005.1:0-18068 GCA_000787095.1 Periophthalmodon schlosseri
TGACCCTACCAGGGGCATAATGCCCCCGACAACATAGCTCACATTTGGGTGCTCAAACCCCTCCACCACGTTAAGGTGGCGGTTCAGGGAGGGGGGCCCTTCAACAGCTGAAATTAAGTTTGGTCGTTTAGAAGCTGTTTTATCCGTGGTGTGTATATAAAGCAGAGTGACAAGATTTTCCAATAAGTAGTCATGATGAGTTCTGTATAATTAAACACAATTATTTATTTATTATTTTTTATTATTTAGTTTTTTTAAAGACAATCTCTGGACACATTTGAGCCTGTACAATAAGAGATCACCACTGTATACGTTACACTAGAGCTCTCTGCCCTCAACCAGTCAACCAGAACACTTCTTCAGTGCTTTACAAACGTGTGAGTCTGCTCAACGGCCTATCTCCCCGAGTTCAGATGTGCGTGACTGACAGGTGGATGAGCCGATCAGGGACACGTATGGTCTGTCCATATCAAAATAAATATGGCTGCTTGCGAGGAAAAGGATAATATATGACAGGGGACTAAATCAATCTGAGGGAAGCGTGATTTTGTTGTAAATGACAGATGACCAATGAGCTCCTTTGTTTCACATGCATCACTGAAATAAACAAATCTGATTGGACTGCCGTGCTTGAGCCTGGCTCGTGGTGCAACAAAGGGTGTGGTGACCAGACTGATATCCCTCTGCATAAAAATATACATTATATTTTTGCATGACAAAATGAACAGTAATGACTTTTTTATATAAATTACACAACTCCATGTATGTTTTTGATGGTACAACATTATAACATGGTTAAAAGCCCAAAACAGTCAATCTGGCATAAGACTGGACTTAAAAATGTGTTAGCTAATGACCTAAAATAACTCCGGCCAGTCCGCTCCGGTCACCCCCTTGATCACCTCCTGTGTTGCCCTGGATCAGACTGGCATGTGGCGCGGGGCAGTGGCAGATGGGGACGGACGAGCTGCTCTCATTACTGGCCCTGGCTCCCTCTCTCTCGCCATGCCACCTGTCTGGTACACTTAATGTTACCATCAAAGCTCCGCACGGGGTGCTGGGGGCTGTGCCCACGGGGAGCGCAGACACTACCCCCTCCTGGGCGAGTAACTCTCTGTGAAAGGCCATTGTGTCAGATCTGAGGCACTCGTGGTTCTTCTGAATAAGACCAGACTGTGAGGAAGTCAGTGGAGAAAGTGTACACTTGCGGTATAGTGTGGATGAGATGTTTTTTCTAAATACAGAACCATCTTGAGAGCTGAAGATGAGCAGAGTTGGGTAGAGTAGCCAAATATGTACTTAAAGGTCCTATATTACGCAAAATTGACTATTGTGAGCTTTAAGCCATGTATAATGCTCTTACCTCCTCAAACCCTTTATTATTAGTCTGTCTACATCTCCAAAGCTCACGCCATTTTTAGTGGTGTCTGAATGGCCAAGGAGTGAAATAGTAGTAGACTCAAAATTTCCCACAATGCACCTTGCAAAGTAGTGGGCATCGGTGGTCACTAGACAGTTCAATATAGACCACAATGCATTGAGAGAGTCAGAAAAAACAAAGCGAACAGAGACAGGTCTTTAACTGGACACGACACGACTGAATGAAGCAGATAGAAGTTCTGGTGTATCTCACTATTCGTCCTGATTATGAATAAAACTTTTAAATAAACGTTGCTATGTAAAGTTGCTAGTGTTAGCCGCTTACCTTAGCTTGAGCTGTTAAAAGAGCGATAATTTCACATCTCAGACATTCTTTTTTTTTTTAAATCTAGTCTGTTTATGTGAGGTCCAGCTTGACAAAAACTTGTACGGTTATTATTAGTCTATAAAGACTTGTACCAGTCCAATCTGATCATTATTTATGACAGAAATCAAGTTTTATCTGAGTTTAGCCTTTAGACTTTTTTCACCCAGATGCCAGAGTCACATGACTCAAAAGTAGTGAGATGTGTGTCTGAATTGCTCTGTGAATAAGTCACTATAGAGTCCACTAAAGAGTGTGGGACTGTGTAGTGAGTGAGGGGTTAGGGGCTAGAGGGGACATTCGGACACAACCATGATCATTGAAGCAATCCCATGAACCCCAGAGGAGATGGATTAAAAAAAAAATTACAATTTGAGACTTTGTGGATAGAGACCTTGGGAGCCACAAATCTCCCTGGTCTTAATGAGGAGAAGGACCTCCCAGTGTCCCTATGGTATCTGCACACTCATTGGTCCTGTAAATCTCATTGTTTTATCTCTTGATGTTGTATTCATACTGCACTCTGTTCAGTGGTATTTAGGGTGATGTATATACTCACCGTGTTGCCTACTGGCTTTGGCCCTCCTGCAGTGCTCTACAGTGGCCAAAGAAGTACTCAATTTTGTTAATTAAGTAAAAGTACAGATACCAGGGCAAAGAAATACTCAAGTAAAAGTAAAACTACCACATGAAAAAAATTTACTTAAGTAAAAGTATTAAAGTATCCATTTAAAAATGTACTTAAAGAGTAAAAGTATTTCATACAGATTTTGAGATCTAATGAAACTTCAGATGTAGTGAATTTGAGATTTGTGCAGAATTTTGTTCAACAGAAACAATTAAATTGATCTTTTTTTATTATATGTATATGTATATTAATGTGTATTTTGGTTTGCTCAAATTATGAACAAGTTAAAAATAAACCCTCAAACTTTTCAGCAGGTCTCAGACAATAATAAAAAACACTTTCACTTTTCAGTCCTGTTCAGAAATGTAGTGAAGTAAAAAAGGCACCTGATCTCAAATGAACAGAAGTAAAAGTAAAAAGTATAAATAAGTAAGCTACTAATACTAATAATACTAATATAATACTAGTAAAACTTTTTACAAGTAAAAAGTATCCACTACAAAATGAACTTAAGTAAAGTACAGATACCTAAAATTTGTGCTTAAGTACAGTAAGTTACTACTTTTACTTTGTTACTTTGCACCACTGACAGTTGGTGTCTTTGTCTTCATATATCTTTGTGCATGTATGTTTCTGGCCAGGAGCTGTTATTCTGTAACTTCTTCTGACTGCATTTTGCATATTCACGTTTTTAAAATATGTTTGGCCAAGCCTGTTGTTACTATTTCATGCTGTGGCCTGGTCTTTTATGAGCACCCTACCTTTTTTCAGCATATTTTAATACCGGCCATGTATTCCCTGACGCTCTCATCTGCTCCTTCTTTTTTGCGTTTGTTCAAATTGCAGTTTCGATTTGATTGTGATTAATCTCACAGCCCTGGTCAGAATACCATTTCCTATAACATACCGTATTGAAAGGCCGTGTATTGCCTATCCTTCCTGCAGTTCTCTTATAAAGTGTGTTTGCCTAAATGTGCCTGGAGTATTCCCCTCACAGTGGCCTCGTGTCTGGGTAAGATTGGGGCAGTGGCTTCCTGAGAGATGGATGTCAGCCTGGTTCTTATTACACTTCTGGAGCTGAGCAGAGCGGTGGTCAAGGCACTTCATCCATCATATGTTTTCACCCACACCTCCGCTGATATGTCCCGGGCACCTCATCCCTCAGCCAATAGCACACTCTCGCAATCCCTAAAATGTCCACCAGGAGCCGAGTCAAATGTAGAGAGTTATGAAGTGTGGAGTGTTTTGGAGCTTTGGGCCTCTAAGGCTGGTTATCTAAGGACATTCAATGAAACTTTATTTACAGTGGTCTGTAAAAACAACACAATCAATATACAACAGCCTAACATTAAAAGTCAAACGTGCACTTTGTCACTTTGTGGGTTGTCTTCATGCAGATGTTATTGCTTTGCTTTTTATCTTGGATTTATGCAATTATGTTTTTATTGTTCAAAATGTCCTTGTAAAACAGTGAGATCACTACACATATCTGACCTCATCTGCTTTTCTTTATGGAGATAAATTTAATCCCATACCTGTTGACTAATAAAAGGACACATAAACACATTACACTGATACTAGCCTCTCTGCACTGGCTCCCAAACAACTTTCCAATCGATTTCAAAATTTTATTAATAACTTCTAAAGTGCTTAATGGCCTCGGCCCCTGTTATATTACTGGCCCTCATGTGCGCATGTTCCTGGATGCTCACTTCCTTCTTCAGACTGGACCCTTCTCACTATACCCCCCTCTCGACTCCACACTAGAGGGCGCCGTGCCTTCTCTATCAGAGCCCCCAAACCTATAGAATTCCTTACCTAAACTAAGAACGTCTGACTCTGTAGCACTTTCAAATCTAATGTAAAAAGGCACTTATTTACAATGTCTGTATTGTTTTAATCTGTATCTAGGCCAGTCACAATAACAAAGCTTGAAATTCGATATATTGCTGAAGTAAATATAGACGATAAACGATAATATTGAAACTAATTTATGCCACTGACACAAAACCCAAGAGCAGATTTAAACCACAAAAACTATTCTAAATCTACAATATTGTTAAAAATCATGAGCTGTAATAAATAAACAGCAGAATGAAACACTTAGTTTGCATCTGTAATGAGTCACAGAAGTTTACTACTTCAGTCTTTTACTGCTTAAATCTTATCATATATAAAATAACCAAACATTTCCCAGTAGTGCAAAGAAAATGTGCACATGATAAATATTGACCCCAAAAAAATATAGTTTCATCTTTCACATACGGAACAATAAGTCAATATAGTGATTATGGTGACAGGCCTATTTGTGCCTTTTGCTTGATTTTTATCTGTGTGTAAAGCACTTTGTAACACTCTTAAGTAAAGTTATTATATAAATAAAATTATTTTTATTATACAGAGGAACATTCCACGTAAGCAAGTAGGTGACAGACTACTCTACCCACCTCTGCATTTTATAACATTAAGAATTTATAAATGGAAGCCCACATCAGCCAACTGGAACGTATTAAAATACACCAGAAATCAGAAAAAATGTCAAGCATAGTAAAACAATTCTGTGGGAGGGCCCTCAGACCCCTCATAGTTTGTGATTTGTTGAGGCTAACGTTAACACTGCCATTGAAAATACATTGGAGCTAACATATGGAAGGGCATTAGCTTTGGGAAGGGTCTATACTAATGAATAAAAATAGAAAAACGTTGAAACTCTGAAAGCAAGGCACTGACATATGCTAGCTGAAAGTGATTGTCAACTAATGTTGTTACACTATCATAGGCCTACAGTGTTTTTTATCCTACCTATCCATCGTCCTCCCCATTACCCCTACATCTGCAGACCTCCACCCCACGTTGTGTGCTTTGCCGTGGGCCTGTGTACATCTTTATTGCCGTATTACCGTATCTTCTAAATCCACTTTGCTCTGCGCGCCAGAACGGTTGATTAAAAGCACACACATTTGCACACACACATCTCCCTGTGCCATTAACACTGTAATATCTCTTTAACCTGGATGTCACTACCTCCTTCTACACAGAAAAAAACATGGCGCTGTACAGCTCGAGGCAAACCTGATAAGAGCCCTAACCCCACGCGCACTTCACTCGGGACGGCTAATCGAGTCGGGATGACTTCATGAACTGCCAATAAATAGCGTTATTCTCCCTGTGTGTAGGGTAATTAAAGACGGGTTTGTAGGGGCTAAGGTGGAGATGGTAAGAGCGGATAAGACTAAAGCCCGGCACACATTACACGAGAACTTGCCCAATTTAGGAGCAGATTTGCTTAGGCATGACCCAACTTAGGATTCTTATATGCTCCTTGCGTGTGGTGTCCGAGCGACTGAGTTGTCATATTGTAAACACAAAACATCACCACGGCAACCGCCAATAAAACTGAGCATCCGGGAGATGGAATGACGGACACAGAGGCACAAGATACAAACTCAGGAAATTACGAAAATCATCATCAAGACAGTTTCATTACTCACTTCTCGTGAAGTTGTAAAGTTAAACTGCAGCATTCTCATCCATATTATCCGATGCCCAGTCCACAAAACAGCACTATGAATCCGCTCCATTGACTCTGGCTCCAATTCACTCTCTATTGAAAAACTGTCACCCCTCTCTCTGTAACTGCTGCAGTGAACCTTGCCCTTTTGGTCTTAAAATGTTCATATTGACCCGCTCTACATGATACGGGTGTTTTTATTTCACATTTGTGTCAGTAACTCAAGATATGAACATTAATAACAGACAAATCAGACGCCTTCTTTCCCTGAGGTCGCTCCCATAGCGTTAGCAACAGGCTTGACAGCATTGCTAAGTGCCCACTCCCCATGCCGCTCCCTGCTAAACTAGTGGTGTGGGTGTGTTCAACAGCCTTGCTCCTGATTGGCATTTGGACTCGGAGATTTAGAATTGTATCAACAACAACAGTCTGTGCCTCAGACCTCACCTGCTACACTTCAGGGAAAAACAAAATTGGATATGTTAGTGACACAATCAAAATCTAACAAACTGCTCACACACCTGCTCCTGTTTTTAATGTTTTATATGGACTTATATACTTATTTGTTTTGTTTGTATTTTGAAGAGGGCATCCATGAAAAAGAGAGCTTAAGCGCTCTCACTTGGGTTTCCCTCTATAAATAAAAATAAAGATGAAAAATAAATAAAGAAAAGGACTCTCTCTGGTCTGAATGGTCACTACTTAAACCCCAGCACCTGCAGCCAATCATGAATCAGTGCTAGTGCAGACTCTGCAGCTCAGTGAAAGAATTCTGGAGGTTCTTTCACATGAGGCCTGTCCATATACTGAGAATGAGAAAAGTGTCTATCTGCAGGATAAGACACTGGCAACCCAGGTTCACTCTTTTGATAAGAGCACAAGCTGCAGGTAGTTCCTCTGAAGTCACTGTTTTAATGTTCACTTGTGACATTTTTAAAACATGTTGTGATACACTGAAGCAAATCTGGTCTCAAAGATTTTATTTTTCTAAAAAATTGTGGTTTACAACAAAACACAAATCATAGTTGCAGACTCACTGAATTCCGTTTCTTTGGTAACATTTGCCAAACCACTTTAAAAAGCCTACAAACCCCATCTTTTGTCTACTGTTCCATTTGTAAACTGTTTAACACTGTATATGTGACATCATATTTAACATACTGCCCATAAACACAAACTTTTCCTGTCTCGAGTTCTGCTTCATGAATAGATTCTCCACACGTGTTGTTGTCTTGTTGTTTTGCCGTCGCTTTTGACAATTCCCTGACAATTACCGCGCAGTATGTCATGAATAATCCGTGCTACATCCCCTCGAGATGAATGCACTCGTCCTGGTTTGAACCCTCCTTCCCTCGCTCTTATCTCCTTCCCTCGTTCCTCTCTCCTTCCCTCCTGAGTGCGTCCTTTATGGAGGCTAATCCCTGGTAAACACTGCACTTTCTGTGACGCAGCGCTCTGTTAGCTGTGTTAGCTCTGTTAGCTGTGCTAGCGTGCTACAGTGAGGGATGGAGAGCGCCTGTGGGGGGATGACCCCTCTCGTCGCTCGTGGTTGCAGAGTTAGCGTTTTCCCAGGGTTCCCTCTGAGGAGCAAGGTAATGTCAGGAGAGAAGGGAGAGAACTGAGGGAGAGAAGAGAGAGAGGAAAGAGGGAGGGGAGAGAGATGGGAGGGGAGAGTGAGAGAGGAGAGCTGAATGAGAGAGAGAGAGAGAGAGAAAGGAGGTTGAGGGGAGGGTGAGAGAGCAGGGACAGAAAGAGTGAAAAGCAAGAGGGGCAGAGGAAGAGGGAGAGGGAGTTGGGTAAAGTCAGAAGAGAGAGAGAGGGGTGAGGAGTTGTGAGAGAGAGGAGATAGGGATAGAAGCAAAAGAGAGGAAAGAGGTGAGAGAGAGAAAGAGAACAAGGGGGCAAGGATGAAGGAGAGGGCGAAATAAGGGGATGCGGACAGAGAGAAAAGGAGTAGAGAAAGAAAAAGACAGAGAAGGAGAGAGCAGAAAGAGGGGAGTGTGTGAGAAGGAGGGAGCGAGAGAGAGTGGAGAGTGTAAGAATGGAGGGAGTGAAAGAGCGAGAGAGAGGAGAAGGGGTTCACACAGTGTTTAGGGACTACATTCAGAGACACAGTGGCAGTGCTCCAGCTGCTGTTACAGAGCGCACACAGGCAGAGAGAGAGGCAGTGGAGGAGTGAGGCTGGGAGCTGGGACTTTTACACACATTAGCACAAGTATTATTGTTCTGGTTCTGTCCAAATGAGTTTTCAGCTCTGTCGCAGGTTCAGTTGTCTAAGAAACCAAAGGGAGTGTGTACAAACTGAATATAGGGATATTTATCTACAGCCAGGGAAAATGCAGTGCTTTTGCATTTTCACTTCCTTCTGGGTTTGGGGGTTGAAGTACACATATTATCCTAGATTGACATTTTTGAGTCATTTTTGACATGTGTTTTCATTGTGGATGTGTTTATTGCACTGAAAAACATAGATAAACATGCATCCTTACTGTGAACAGGCCTGCATCTCCACAAACCTGACTCTGGCCTGGAGGAGGTCCTTGTTCTGCTTGTTTCCATGGAAATTAAATTTAATTCAATTCAGGTTTATTTATATAGCACATTTAAACAACTTTAGCTGACCAAAATGCTTCACATAAAAGTCAACAAAAAATAAATGTACAGATAATACGATACATAGGAAAAGAACAATTAAACACCAAAATATCCTCTAGGAAGAATTAAATGCCAGGAAGAAATGGTGGGTTTTTGACTCCTCTTAATCTGTGTTAAAGACTGACAGGATTTGACAGGCAGAGCCCCCACACCAGTCCCCATCCACCCGCGAGTCCCACGCGCCAGTCCTCACATGTGAGTCCATCCCCCACACTTGAGTCCTCACACACGAGGCCAGTCCCCACGCTTGAGTCCCCACACGCCAGTCCTCATACGCGAATCCAGTCCCCACGTACCAGCCCCCACACGCGTGTCCAGTCCCCAGGCGCGAGTGTGAAAGAATGACACCAAATAATCATGATGAACAGAAGATGTCACATTGAGTAACTGCTTATTCATGCTTTATGGAAATATGGGCCATTAATATTTAATTACAATCAGTGGGAAATGGATGGTTTGGACACGGGCCTGACTAATGCCTGCAGACAGGGCCTTTAATAGCATTACTCAGCTTAATGTGCTAACAGCGCTGACATGAATGAAACCATTGGATACATTAAGGGCATTTGTGGATCCAATAGACTCACTAATGTATTATCAACAACGGCCATTTTGTCTGGGACCATTAATAGATTGTTGTGCAGCCGAAAAAGCCCAGCAGTTTGTATAAGCTCAAATGAATAGATGGTAATAGAGCTGGAAATGAGTCGATCTTTAAAGGGCCCATATTACGCTCTTTTCTGATCTATGTTATAATGTTTCCTCATCACAAACAGACCTGGAGTTGTGTTTTGTTTCATTCACACATGTTTAACACACAAACCCTGCATATTTAGTCTGAGTTCTTCTCTCAAACAGAAAACACTCTGTTTCATCTTGTGATGTCATGTGGTAATACAGGAAGTGCTCCACTGTGTTTTTAAACTCCATATACTTTCAGCAGAATCATTTGGCTGTTTCAGCCCTAGAATTGCTAATCTCTACTGAATAAAGGTAAAAGCTGTTAATTTGACAACTACTGCTTCATGACATCACAAGGTGGAACAGAGCATTTGAGCTTTGGAGATGTAGACAGACTAATAATATACTGTCTAATGACCTGAACTCATTGGATAAAAAAGTAAGATCAGATGAGCCGATAATTAGATCTGATAGTTGTGATCATCCAAACCCGGTGACATGTGTCAGTAAATCAATGTATTTTTAGTGTAACTTGTATTTGAAAGACAAAGTACCATGCATTTTAAAATAACTCTTTAAGTCTTTAACATGTTCTCTTTCATGTTTGTCTTTGCCACATTAGTTTGCTCTTTTTGCATAATAGTCTCTGGTCAGGTGGTCCCTGGTCAGGTGATAAGTGGTGGTCAGGAGGACATGGTTAGCTGGTGGTTGCGGTCGTTTGCCCGGAGCGTCGCGGTGGCATTCTGGGCCATCCTGTGTGTCCCTGGTGTTGCTCTGTTCTGATTGGCCCTGGGCTCTCCTTCTGTTAGCCCTGTATGGCCTTCACACACACATTGGCGCTCTGCATGCTAACACACACACTCTTAAATAAATGTAAAGGACTGGAATAATTATCTTAAGGGTGTTGTACCTGATTTTTTATGTGAAAATGGAATTTGTTCATTTTAAACAATTGAAACACATTTCGAGCATCCTAATTATTCACCATAATGAGTTTATAAGCGCAACTTTCAGAGTTCAGTGCAGAGTTTTATCTTTCCTGCAAAGCTAACAACAACTAGCATGCTAACAGTGCACTTCCAGTGTTTTGTAATTAGATGCAGACAGCACATAGAAGTCTAATTTTGAAGGCTGCTTTTACAATACATTGGTAACCTTTTTTAAACTAACATTAAACTAAATATGCATGTTTTGGTCTGTTTAAACCTTCTATCAAGGTCTATCAAAAACCTTTTGGATGTGGAACCAAAAATGTTTTACAAGCAGATATTTTCAATTGTACCATGATCAGTTGACCCACTGGCAGAGTTGGGGAGTACTCATTTACATTTACTCAGTTACATTTACACTTTTTGAAGAAATTGTACTTTCTTTTCTAGCAGCAAAGTTTTATTCTTACTTGAGTAATATTTTTTATTGAAGTACTCTTGCTTGAGTAAAAGTTGTGGTTCCTCTTCCTGCTGTGAGTAAGTCTAAAGTGACTTGAGCTTTATGTTAACAATATGAAATAATTTGAACATTTGTGTTTCTTGCCGCTCCAGTAAGTCTAAGTGACTTGAGCTTTATGTTAACAATATGAAATGATTTGAACATTTGTGTTTCTTGCCGCTCCTTCAGATATGATTTAGTTTGGCTCATTTTTGTGTCTGTCCTTTGAAAATACCAGATTTTGTGGATTATTTCATGTTTCATTTACTCCAAATTATAAAATAAATATAAATCAGTTTTCCAAAATACTTTTTTTTACTTTTCTTGGACCACAACGTTGTATTTCTACTTGGGTAATTTTATTTAGTTAGTTTAAGTTACTCTTACTTGAGCACAATTTTAGCCACTCTACCCACCTCTGTCCATTGCATTGGAAGAATGGGTCAAATGCTGAGGTCTACCTTACTTTATAGAAAACTCAAAAAAAAAGCAACTCTACAGTCATTCATTTTCAGTTATCACAAACGTAGACTGTATAAAGAAGTGGACTAAGTGAGTGTGACGTCACCCATAGTGTTCAGCTCCAGTCAAAAGCTCATTGAGGCTAGAGCAGTTATAGGGATGAAATTGGAGCCGAGTTCCATATTTGGAATTCCAACCACAAGTATCATATCAACCAAAGAGCCAATCCTGAGTGAAGATGTTGAAGGTAACACCCCTTCCCATCCACACCACTGGTTTGGCAGGAGGCGCATGCTGTCAATCAAATCTATTGCTAATGCTAGCAGAAGTGACCTTGGGAAAAGAAGGTGCCTCATTAGTCTGTTATTAATGTTCATATTTTGATTTACAGGCAAAATAGCAAAATAAAAACACAAGGATCACGTAGAGCGGGTTAATACGAACATTTTAAGACCAAAATGACGAGTCTGACTGCAGCAGTTACAGAGAGAGGGGCCACAGTTTTCTAATGTAAAGTAAATTGGAGCCAGAGTCAATGGAGCCGGAAGTGCACCCATGATCACTTCCTATTCAGAAAGCGGAGGCTAGCAGGTTAGCTACGTCCATTTATATATACAGTCTATGATGACAACCCAACAAAAATTCACCAACACTGTCACTAGTTTGAAATGCTTGTAGTGCTTGAAGTGAACTGCATTATCAGCCCTTCTCAGCTTGTGTTCACAGAAAAAACAGCAGACGTCTTGTTTTACCTCCAAACATTTAGCTTGACAAGCATAACGGAGCTGGTTATGTTTGTGCTTAAGGAGGAGCATGGCTGTAGGCTGTCCTGTATGCAGATGTTCTCCTGTCTGCTGCACTGTACACCCAAGCTCCTGTGGCAACAAACTCACACTCCTCCTGTCTGTACATCACTCAAAATGTTTTTCTTTATTTATGAGTAAAGGTGCACTATGTAACTTTTCCACTGGGGGGTCTGACACTGTAAGATGTTATTACTTTACCTGTATTCCACAGTATTGCATTAAACATATCTGTCTGCATTTATGCAATTACAGGTGTTTATATTGCTAAAAATACATTGGGAAACATGCATTTCTTCATAGATCTAACCTGTAACCTGGATGGTGGGTTCTCCATCATAAAAGTGGCATAATGCTCCTTTTAAAGTGATGAAAATTAGGACAGCTGTCATAGCAATTAAAATTAAATTTGAAGTCCTCAAAATGGCACCCATAACCAGTGGTGGAAAGTAAAAGTAGTATTGTACTGTAGTACAAATTTTACAGTAGGTATCTGTATTTTACTTAAGTAGATTTTGAAGTGAATACTTTTTACTTTTTACTTCACTGCATTTGAGAGTAGGTATCTGTACTTGTCACTACATTTTTGAATTGGACTGAAAAGTAAAAGGATTTTTTATTATTGTCTGAGACCTGCTGAAAAGGCTGATTTTTAGCAGGTTCATAATTTGCGCAAACACAAATATACAGATATAAACAGCCATAAAAACGACTAGTTTCTGTTGAACAAAATTCAGCACAAATCTTTATCAAAATCACCATATTTGAAGCTTTATTAGAGCTGAAAATCTGAGCAAAATACTTTTATTTGTTTAAATGGATACTTTAATACTTTTACTTTTCATGTGGTACTTTTACTTTTACTTGAGTATTTTTTTGCTCTGGTATATGTTCTTTTACCTTACTTCTTCCACCTCTGCCCATACCAGGAAAAAGCCATGTCAGTGAAATGTATGAAGTTGAGTAGATTCACTTGATTTTTTAAAATTCACTTTTTGGATGAATATTATTTGACTTATTTCAATGAATATGTGATTGCTTTTAATACACCAATCATTCTAAGCATCTCATAAAGCTTGTGAGTGAACATCAGAAACAAAATGTTATTGTTAAAGTCTGCCATGTTTATTGCAAGTGTCTCTTAAGTGTTCTTAGAGATGCATTACCCAAAACAATAGAAAAAGTGAACACAACTGTAGAATACATTTATCACACTATGGACACCAAGAAATGAGCATCTTAAAATCTCCAAGAACACACAATCCAAATCTCCATTTTGTAACTCCTCAGTGATATCATAAACTCTAATTTATTAAAGGTGCTCTACCAGATTTTGTTCATGTGTTAAAAACATGAAAAACAGAACTAGTTCATTTGAAGTGGTCCAATGTTATTCTGAGCATCCTAATGATTCACTGTGATGAGTTTACCAGTGCTTTTCACAGCTATTGCAAGTTATGTCATGATGGGAATGCTAACGACAACTAGCATGCTAATGGTGTACTTCTTGCACTTCCTGATTATTGGACAATAATATGGTTTCTAATTAAATCAGGATATCTTGGTTTTTTATTGTTCTTTTCCTATGTATCATATATCTGTACATTTGTTTTTTGTTGACTTTTATATGAAGCACTTTAGTTAGCCGAAGTTGTTTTTAATGTGCTATATAAATAAACTTGAAATGAACTGAATAAATGCAGACAGAATGCACCGGACTTATTTTGATCTCTAGAGCTTTACAACATATCTGTATTGGGGCAAGACACATTTTGCTCAAATACACGGGAATAAATCAGGTACAGGACCTTTATGCCACAGTGGTGTAAGTAAACACACTGCCGCATATGCTGTAAAAAGTAGAATAAATGGTGAAAATAAGCCAATCACATGTGCATGATTACCTTATTACCCCTGTAAAATGACTATTCCATTGCTGATACAATGCCTTTATTCTTCTCCCACACATTTAACCTGGTCGCACATATAATTTCACCCATATTAGAGCCCTACAGCAAATCAAACATCTTCCATATTGTAATCTGGCTCCAATTCCGACTTCATTTAGCCGGGCCCTGGTGGACGGCGGCGCCTTATTCCAACACTAAATGATCTATTAGTATTGAAGTGCAGAAATCCCCAAACCCGCCCCAGCAATGGAGTCTTATCATTTACACATCACACTGGCTCTAATGTGGATGTCTTCGTCATTTACTCTTCCCAATCACACTCTTATTATGGCACATTGGCGGTACAATGGGATTTGCTGAGGCACTGCAGGTGAATTCGGATTGATTTAGATTTAGATGTGCCAATTTGAAACTTTTATTGTTTAGATTACTGTCATAGAATGAGGGGAAATGGTTTATCAGGATTTTTTTTAGGTGTCATATAAAAATGCTTTTTTAAAGTGAAAATACTCAAAATGGTCACATTTTTATATAGCACTTTTCCACCTTCAAGGCACTTAAAATCAAGGAACCACTGACCCATTCACACACACACATTGGGGGTGAGGTGAGTTAAGTGTCTTGCCCAAGGACACAACAACAGCATTCATCTGTGGGTGGAGAAATCACATTGCCAACCTGTGGGTCAGTGGATTTGACCACTCAACCAATGATATTTATGTCGAGGGTAGGATTTGAACCGTTAACCTTCAGATCAGTGGGCTAACACTCTACCAACTGAGCTACTGTCGCTGGAAGTATATTTACATGATCTTAGTATGAATAATGGAGAATGCCAGGTTTGAGTTTGATTTTGTTGTCATAGTGCTAATTGACTTGAAGCTAACAGTAGCTATTGATTATAGCCCCATTCAAAGTGCATATTTAGATCACCACCTTCCCCTTGCTAAGTCACTGCCCCTTCAGAACGCTATCACAACACAATCAGCGTGCATCCCACTAATGAAACTACTGCACATCGCATCAGGTTTGTCAAGTTACAGTGTATTGTTTTATATGATGCTTTTGTATATTTATGGAGAATTGCAATGCGGGGCCATGGATGACGTCGGCTTGTGGGCTTTGTACAAGAGCCGTGTGCTTGTGCTAACCATGAGGGGATTTAGATCGATAAATCTATTTCAGGCATGTTTTTGTTGAAGGAACATTATAACATAGTAGAAAGCTACAAAATGTTAATTTTACATAATACCCCCTCTTTAATTCAAACATTTTAAAGACATTTTTGAGTCAGTACGAAGACTTAGATGTCAAAAGTATCGTCAAATGCCTAAATAGTTGATAATACAGGAGCTGACAGTATTCTCTGGCGTGTGCTGAGCTCTGACAGCCTGTCCATTGTACGCACTCGGATCTGTTTTGTCCTGCGGCTCCATAGATAAGGACTTGGGAGGGTAGAGCTCTGGATGGCCTTAAGCAGACTGCCTCATTCATATGCACAGGATTCTGTCAGTATACACAGCACAACAGTAACAGTGCAGATCACAAGTGGGTCGGACTGAGAGTTGGGGAAAGTAGAAGACGAGCCCTTTAGAATAAAACTGGGTCAAGGAGGGGAGAGTGAGAAGTGTAATGATCGCTGTAATAACTAGGCCAATATATAACAACAAAAGCAGGATGGATTTTGTTGGTTTAAAGTAGTGTATTTTTTAAAGTAGACTAGACTTAATTATAGAGCAGAGGCCTGTACTATGAAGTGGGATTAGAGGGTTAGCCTTGGAACTTCGAGGTTAACTCTGAATCCCTTTATATTGGAGTAGATTTCTATGGTAACATGCCCTGAACTCATAACATGCATCAGACCAGCTTTCCCAATAAGATAAGACAACTCTTTGACCAATCAGAGACAAGAATCCAGCCGTGAGCCGAGCAAGCAGTCGTAGAACAAGAGGAACTGGATACAGAGCATTATCATTTCAGTCCGCACAGATTTATAAAAGGAATGAGCCTTAAACACATTCAGCTCATGCAGGTTATGACTTATTGAGGAGTGAATGCTCTTTGTTGTGTCATACTGCGTTACAGCTGCGTACACTAAATACACGCCGTTATAATCTGTAAACATTTAAATATGAAAATGTAATGGTGCATGTCTGTATGAGGTGTGCGGCTTCACGTGCTGCTTGGCACAAACGTAAGTGCCATTCATTCAGCCCATGGCGCTTTATGATGATGTCATAGTTACAAGTACATTGGCACTTCTTCAATATCAGTGAATGATATTCAAGTAGGCTCTACTTTATCAGTGGCAGAACTTGCGTTGGCGTGAGTGGCTGCTAATGCCAACTTCAATGCAGCGACCGCACTTCCTTTGGCTTGTTTTGGCTTTATTATTATTCGTCCTGTGTGAAGTATGTAGCTCTTACCTTTTCTATCCTTCTGATTGGTTGGCTGGCGCTAACTCCGCCCCTCTTCTGTGAACACACACAGCTTCATTCAGAAAATCCAGGGTTGACAGAGCGAGTTCTGAACCCGCTACATAGTAGCACTTATGCAGAGACACTTGTATCTGGGTTTAGTCTAGTCGGGGAGAAGAGAGAAACTTATTCAGGATGAGTTCAGCCAGCTTTGTACTACAGGCCTCAGGACAGTTTATTAAAATGTACTCCAATTAAGATCAAACTGTTTGTAGATGATAATTATTGCCTTTTTTTTTTTTTTCTAACTCAAAAGCTTCGGTCGTCTGTGAGTAAAAGCATGTGGTTTGAAGCAGAATTCACATTCTCAGGAAGAAATTGGATATTCTTAAATGTTTCATGTTGTTTAAAAGATTTATTTAGAAAGTCTTGTTTGTTCATGAATCTTAAAGGTGATGTTTTACCTAAAATGTACCGCAGTATGCCACAGACTTATCTACCTACTGTAGACGTCCATCCATCCATTTTCTTCCGCTTTATCCAGGGTCGGGTCACGGAGGCAGCAGTTTCAGCAGGGAGGCCCAGACTTCCCTCTCTACACACACCTCCTCCAGCTCCTCCGGAAGGATCCCAAGGCGTTCCCAGGCCAACCGAGAGACATAGTCCCTCCAGCGTGTCCTGGGTCTTCCCCGGGATCTCCTCTTGGTGGGACGTGCCTGGAACACCTCTCCAGGGAGGCGTCCAGGAAGCATCTGAAACAGATGCCCGAGCCACCTCAGCTGGCTCCTCTCGAGCTCCTCCCATGTGACCGAGCAACTCACCCTATCTCTAAGGGAGTGCCCAGCCACACTGCAGAGGAAACCCATTTCGCGCTGCTTGTATCTGTGATCTTGTCCTTTCGGTCATTACCCAAAGCTCATGACCATAGGTGAGGGTAGGAACATAGACTGACCGGTAAATCGGTCGGCTTTGCCTTTCGACTCAGCTCCTTCTTTACCACAACAGTCTGATACAGCGACCGAATCACTGCAGACGCTGCCCCGATTGCCTGTCAATCTCACACTCCATCCTTCCCTTACTTGTGAACAAGACCCCGAAATACTTGAACTCCTCCACTTGAGGCAGGAACTCTCCACCCACCCGGAGAGGACAAGCCACCTTTCTCCGGTCGAGAACCATGGCATTGGATTTGGAGGAGCTGATTTTCATCCCAGCCCCTTCACACTTGGCTGCAAACCGCCCCAGTGTCTGCTGCAGGCCCTGGTTCAATGAAGCCATCAGGACAACATCATCTGCAAACAGCAGAGATGCAATCCTGTGGTCTCCAAACCGGACCCCCTCTGGCCCCTGGCTGCGCCTAGAAATGCTGTCCATAAAAACAATGAACAGAACCAGTGACAAAGGGCAGCCCTGGCAGAGTCCAACATGCACTGGGAACAGGTCTGACTTACTGCTGGCAATGTGAACACAGCTCCTGCTCCGGTCATATAGGGACCGGACAGCCCTTAGCAAAGGTCCCTGGACCCCATACTCACGGAGCATCCCCCACAGGACACCACGAGGGACACGGTCAAATGCCTTCTCCAGATCCACAAAGCACATGTGGACTGGTTGGGCAAACTCCCATGAACTCTTGAGGACCCGATGGAGAGTATAGAGCTGGTCCAGTGTTCCGCGGCCAGGAAGAAAGCCACACTGCTCCTCCTGAATCCTGAAGGTTCGACTATCGGTCGGATTCTCCTCTCCAGTACCCTGGAATAGACCTTACCAGGAGGGCTGAGGAGTGTGATTCCCCTGTAGTTGGAACACACCCTCCAGTCCCCCTTCTT
>KN473005.1:18250-29122 GCA_000787095.1 Periophthalmodon schlosseri
GAGGCGTGTTAGCCAAGACAGCCCCACAACATCCAGAGATTTAAGATACTCAGGATGGATCTCGTCCACCCCCGGAGCTTTGCCACCAAGGAGCTTGCCAAACACAGTGATTTCAGCCAGGGTGATGGATGAGTCCGCCTCCAAGTCCTCAGTCTCTGCTTCCTCCTCAGAAGACGTGACAGTGGGACTGAGGAGACCCTCAAAGTATTTTTTTCCACCATCCAACAACATCCCCAGTCGAGGTCAGCAGCTCTCCACCCGCACTGTAAACAGTGTTGGTGAAGCACTGCTTCCTCCTCCTGAGACGCCGGACGGTTTGCCAGAATTTCTTTGAGGCCGACAGATAGTCCTCCTCCATGGCCTCCCCGAACTTCTCCCAGCCCCGAGTTTTTGCCTCTGCGACTGTACGGGCTGCGGCATGCTTGGCTTGACGGTACCTGTCAGCTGCCTCAGGAGTCCCACAAGCCAACAAGGTTTGATAGGACTCCTTCTTCAGCCTGATGGCATCCCTTACCTCCGGCGTCCAGCACCAAGTTTGGGGATTGCCACCGCGACAGGCACCAGAGACCTTGCAGCCACAGCCACGAGCAGTCGCATCGACAATGGAGGTTCAGAACATTGCCCACTCGGACTCCATGTCCCCAACCTCCCCCAGGATGTGGGAGAAGCTCTCCCGGAGGCCCAGAGTTGAAGACCCTGCTAACAGAGGGCTCCACCAGATGTTCCCAACAGACCCTCATGATACGCTTGGGCCTGCCAGGTCTGTCCGGCTTCCTCCTCTGCCAGCAGATCCAACTCACGACCAGGTGGTGATCGACTGACAGCTCTGCCCCTCTTCACTCGAGTGTCCAAGACACACGACCGAAGGTCAGATGACACGACGACAAAGTCGATCATCGACCTCCGACCTAAGGTGTACTGGTGCCACATGCACTGATGGACATCCCTGTGCTCGAACATGGTGTCCGTTATGGACAAACTGTGACTAGCACAGAAGTCCAATAACAGAACACCACTTTGGTTCAGATCAGGGAGGCCGTTCTTCCCGATCACCCCCCTCCAGGTGTCACTGGCGTTGCACACATGGGCGTTGAAGTCTCCCAGTAGAACAAGCCCCCGGTTGGTGCACTGTATAGTACCCCTCCCAGGGACTCCAAGAAGGCCAGGTACTCTGCACTGCTGTTTGGCCCATTACCCCTATGAAACCCTCTGCGGGTGATGAACCCACAAGCGGACCCACGTCGTCCTTTCGGGCAAAAGCCCAGCCACCAGGCACTCGCATTCGAGCCCCAACCCCAGGCCTGGCTCCAGGGTGGGGCCCTGGCTGCACCATACTGGGCAATATCACGGTCCTTGTTTTGTCGCTATTCATAGGGGTATTAGGAACTGCTCTTAGTCTGACCCGTCACCTAGGACCTGTTTGCTATGGGAGACCTTACTAGGGGTATAATGCCACGGGCAACATAGCTCTTAGGATCAACTGTAGACGTTTTAGTGCTAAAAATGTTGAAAAACTAATTGTCACTGTGAGTAGGCCTGATCTGACCTGTAATGGCCTGGTGGCATCACCTGCTCCATTGAGAAAAGTTACATAATCTTACAAGTCATTTATTTGTTTACTTAACTGTCTGGTTGTGATATCTAATTGATAATATAATGTTAATATAATTGTAAGGACAAAACATTGCATAATGCACAAAAATGAGACAAACTAAATCCTATCTGTAGGAGACGTGCAAGAAATGCAAATGTTCAAACCATTATATATTCAGCATACAAACAGCTTTTGTAACTTGCAGACTTACTCACAGTTGGAAGAGTAACCAAGAGTACTTTGATGTCGGCTGGTGAAATATAAATGACCCAAAGACACCAAGCTACAAACAGGGTTCTTTAATTCTTGACTGCTCTCAGTGATTTGTGGTGAAGAACAACGTTCATAATTGGAGTGTGATAACAAGTAAACGAAAATGGAGTGCTTACAAGGTTCACAATCTCAACAGTAAAGTGCCTTCACAAATGCACGAAATAAGAGTGCATGAATCTGAAAACATCCCAAGGCCAACATAAACTATCGGCCGACATTTAGACGTCACCCACTTGGCAAAAATCAACAGCCTGTGCCCATGACGGTGAAAGAGAACAAATTTCCTCCAAGCAATCTACAATACATGCGTACAATGCGACCTCTAGTGGTGTAATGGAATAAAAACTTTTTTTGTCCTACTAGGCTACATTTACTGAAGTTGGAGTAAAAATATGGTGTCGGAAAACTATACTCAAGTACAATTCAAGTACAAGTACAAGTACAATTTCTTTAAAGGGCCTATATTACACTATTTTCTGCTCTATGTTATAATGTTTCCTCATCACAAACAGACCTGGAGTTGTGTTTTGTTTCATTCACACATGTTTAACACACAAATCCTGCATATTTAGGCTCAGTTCATCTCTCAAACAGAAAACGCTCTGTTTCACCTTGTGATGTCATGTGGTAATACAGAATGTGCTCCACTGTGTTTTTAAACTCCATACACCTTCACTAGAATAATTTAAATAATTTCAGCCCTGGAATTGCCAATCTTTACTGAACTAACGGTAAAAGGAGCTGTTAACTCAAAAACTACCTCTTCATGACATCACAAGCTGTAACAGAGCATTTTGAGCTTTGGAGATGTAGACAACCTGATAATGCAGTGCTACTCAGCTGTAACAGGCATTTTGAGCTTTGGAGATGTAGACAACCTGATAATGCAGTGCTACTCAAACATCTGTGAATGAAACAAAACAACTCCAGGTATGTTTCTGATGAGGTAACAACATTCTAAAATGACTTACAGCTCACAAGAGTCAATTTTGCGTAACATAGGGCCTTTAAAATGTTACATAAATGCACTACTTAACAGCATTGCTTTTTCAAAAGGCCATTACTTAAAAAGAACAACATCCACTTTCTGTATTGAGCATCTCTAGGTATATCAACTAATAAATTTCTCAAGCCTACCATCCAATTTATCAAAAACAATTCTGTGAAGCATGTTTCAAAGAACGCAATAAAAACCTGACATCGACATATTACAAACCTACAGTAACCACAATCCTCTCTATTGATTTCATTGCATTGTGCGTTCCCCCATGCACTGTACTCGTGTGTAGCCTATATTTGTGTGAACGTCGAAACACACATAGATATGAGTGTGTATTTTAGATCGTGCCATGACACAGCTGGGGCAAATCAAACTTCTCTCTATCGCAGGCCCTCTTCTCCGTGTGTAGCAGTAACCTCGTCGGGCTTTCTTACACGAAACCCTCCAATTGAAACACAGCAAGGACGCAATGAGAAAATGGAAGATGAAATTGGTTTGCGTGTTGTCAGGGGGATACAGTGATGGTGCCTTTGACGTTGCATTCGGAGATGCGTTTAAATTGTGCGTTTTTTTTTTCCCTCTTGGAGTAGAATACACTGAGATGGCAGAGTATGGGGTAACATAGCTGTGCACATATAGCAGGTTGGGTTCATTCATGATGTCGTGTTAGTGGAAGTACAGGATGCAAAAGGCTTTGTTCAGTTACATGTCTATGCTTACAGTGGGATTTATTGGGGACTTAAGCCTCATCCAGGCATTCCAAGACTTGTTAACATTTTCTTTTTTAACTCCAGTCCCATAATTTGGCTGTACTGTCCCTCAGTAAAGTATATAAGATTCTGATTTTAAATTTCATAAACTTGGCCTATCTGTATACCCAGATAAGAGACAAACATCCATCCATTTTCTTCCACTTTATCTGGGGACGTGTTGGAGGGGCAACAGTCTAAGATGGGGCCTCCTCCCGTTGGGACATTCCCGGAACACCTCTCCAGGGAGGCATCTGAAACAGATGCCCAAGCCACCTCAGCTCCACATGGAGGAGCAGTGGCTCTACTCCGAGCTCCTCACCCTATCTCCGAGGGAGTGCCCATCCACCCTGCAGAGGAAACTCATGTTGACCACTTGTATTTTCGATGTCGTCCTTTCGGTCATTACTGAAACCATAAGTGACCATAGGTGAGGGTAGAAACATAGACTGACCGGTAAATCTAGAGCTTTGCCTTCTTCACCACAACAGTTCGATACAGTGACCGCATCACTGCGGACGCTGCACCGATCCGCCTATCAATCTCACACTCAATCTCCTTCCCTCACTCATGAACAAGACCCTGAGATACTTGAATTCCTTCACCTGAGGCAAGGACTCTCCACCCACCTGGAGAGGGCAAGCCACCTTTTTTCGGTCAAGAACCATGGCCTCGTATTTGGCGGCGCTAACATGTTCAAATCAAATACAGCTTTTACTAATATGAATGAGATAAATTGTAATGCTTATAATTCATGATTTAATCTTCATTACAGAAACATTGGACATGATGTTAGAATTTGGTGTTTTGGTTCTCAAGATGATTATCCAATCAGAATGAGACTGACACGAGTCGCTCAGTTGGGTTAGGGTAAGGATTAATGCTGAAATCCAGTAAAAGGACTCCTCACGACCTAAACCCCAGGACCTGTAGCCCATCATTAACAGTGCTAGTGCAGCCTCTGCACCAACGACACCAACAACACCAAATGTTGTTCACTTGTTTGCTGTGAATTGCTCCAGTTATTCCTCCTTTTGAACAGAAAGTAGGAATGGCTGGCTTCCCAGGTTAGATTTACATCTAGTTTAGTCGCAATTTAGTTTGCATTTTAGTCCAGTTTCAGACCTGCTTTAGTCCAGATAACTCTTTGTCTAGTAGTAGTGGTTTGTCTGTATACTTAGCCAGTGATTTTACTTAGTACTTGGGATTAAAACAATTACATTTGTACAGTATCTACAGAGAGGCTAGCTTTAGATAAACCTTAATTATGCCTCTAAATGGTTGTTTTGGTCTGCTGAACAAATGTTACTATACACAGTGGGATTAGCCCAGGGTTGCGTGAAGTGTAGGAATTACCCAGGCATTTTAAAACATTTATAAAATCAATGATGCATTTCTCATCTGCAGCACCTCCATGAGCACCACAGTCTGAAGAGGGACCACAGGGCAGTGAAATGCAGGCTGTCTGTGTCCACTGGGCTGGATGAGATGCTTCAGCTTTGGGTTTCCATGAGGAGCATGTCAATACAACTGTTCTGAAACATGCTCTAATATGAATAGGCCTATAGACAGCATGCCTCCAGACATGTGGTACTGCAGGAATAACACATCTATACATAAAGATGTTTGTAAAGAAAACTACAATCAGAGCCACATATAATATTTTTCTTTTTATAAAAAGGTCACTGTGTAACTTTTTAGCCCAAAAATAAACAACAAAGTATGCTTTTTATTGTTGTTTAGGATGTTTTTATTGCACTGAAAGACATATGTCCTCACAGTGAGTGGGCTTGCATCTTCACAAACCTGACTCTTATTTGGGCTGGAGGAGGGCCTCCTCCTGCTTGTTTCCATGGAGATGTTGTTCCTTTAGCTATATTATATTTTAGTATGGCATACACCTATACACTTCATTTGCCTCCATGGAGAATGTTCCAAAGTCTTGTTTTAATTTTATATTTCCTTGGAGTCATGCAGGTAACCATAGACCTAATTATATGTGCTATTATAGGTGCCACATTTTACATGTAGCCTTTTTTGTTTTTACAAACCTTATTTTCTGTCAAACTCTCCTGTCACCCAAAACCTACTGTGAACCATTCCCACTTGAAATTACAATCCCAACCACCTGGTATACTGTCCACTACCTCTTCTTCCCAAGCCTTAAATTTTCAGTAGTGCCAATGGAACTTGCATCTGTCCAAACTGTTTCAACATGGCTACCTTCCCATAGCCCCTATTAGTGTCTGCTTCCAGCGGACTGTGAGTGCAAAGTGTGTGAGCTGAAAATGATGAAAGGGCCCGGGCGCCTCGGTTACATACAGCAGGCGTGTCCCATGGGTGCTGCTGTGGTGACAGTGCAGAGGAGGAGCGCTTGACCCAGCTGATGACCGGAGCAGGGAGCAGGGCCAAACTCCAACGGCGTACTCGGACAAGGCTCTCTCCACGCTGGGTTAAACTAATCACCACTGGGACCCGGCTAGAGCTATTTTTTCCGACCTGCATCTCCCGCTCCACTAAGAGTCCAACTGATAAATAATTAGACTGTTTTTTTTTGGCTAGATGAACCAAATGCTTAAAAGTGAGAAGGAAAAATAGAATGAACAAAGAGATATGGCTCAGCGCTTAACAATAAGAATGTCCATTCTGTGTCTTGGAGAGGGAAACATGATGTAGCCCATGTATCAACGCACAATGCACAAATGATCAGAAGCACTTTATGACAAGAACATGCCATGTCATCCATGCATGTTTGAGTATTTTAGCAATCTCTCCCGAGACCTATTCAAACCCTCCTTATGGTTAGCTGTAAGATTCTGTACAATGCTCCACCCACAAGCCTACGTCACCCATGCATCTGTACAGCAATTCTCCATAGACATACAAAAGCATGGTACAAAACAATACACTACAACTTCACAAACCTGATGCAATGTGCACTAGTTTCATTAGTGGGGTTCATGCTGATTGTGTTGTGATAGCGCTCTGAAGGGGGAGTGACTTAGCATGGAGAGCAAAATGAGGGAGCATCGAACTCAGAGCATCGAAAACAAATACTACTTTTTTCACTGAAAATAGCATTTTCAAAACAAAAAACGTATCACGGTGATCAAAAATGAATACCCCATAGAAGTGTACTACCCCCTCTTTAATACCCCATAGAAGTGTACTACCCCCTCTTTAATACCCTATAGAAGTGTACGACCCACTCTTTAATACCCTATAGAAGTGTACAACCCCCTCTTTAATACCCTACAGAGGTGTACTACCCCCTCTTTAATTAAATGCATGTTAGTTGTAGTATGGGTCTCTCCACATGGAAAATATTATTTTTTGTCATGTGGTATGCTATCTAATCTCTATCTCTAGGCTTGCCTCTCCACAGATCTAATACGTAACTTGGCCTGGTGGCGCTGAATGAAGGTTTAATATGCCATAAAAACCTTCATTCTGTGGAACATTCTAGGGAAGCAATAACATCACCATGAAGATAAACAGGTGGTGAAGGGTCGAATGGATTTTTTTTTGGCAGAAAAGTTACACAGTGCGCCTTTATAAGTAATGATTTGAATAGCAGTCCACATAGCGTCTCAAGTTACCAGAAGTATGATTGAAATGATGTACATTTGTTTTCTACGAATCTCCAGTTCCCCCTATGTCACACTTACATTGTTGATTCTGATCAGGGATACCACCAAAAGCGCAGTTTTACCTCATGCCATTAATAATTCAGTGACTATTACCAAAACGGCACTGTGTTACCAAAACGGCACTGTGTTATTGGAGTCTCCAGGCTAATGCGGCGAATAGAAATGGCCACATATCAAATAACACTCTTTGCACTATAACAATCTTTTTATGGCTTCTACACTTTATAATTCGCAGCTGATGTCATCAACATTTCTGGGGGGTGTGATGCTAACTGTAGGCACTACTCTGTCTAAAGCTCTGTTACTCAAGTTAGACTTTAATCTGAGCTTTGTTTTAACACAATCTTACTAGAAAGAACTGACTTAGCTGGACCTACAACAGGTGAGATTATTTTTATTGTTAAACAAGTCTCTCACACATAAAATTACAGTATTAGCTAGCTTGCAATAGCCAACAGTTTTTTTTTTCTATTAGTCACTCTCACCTTTTTACATTGATCACAGGATCCTGGAAATGAGTTGTTTAAATCCATTTAGTATTTTTTCTACAGTTTTTAAACAATCTTAAAACTTATTTGTCAGTGTTTGCTAATGTGTGCATTGCGTCACCATGGTAACTGCTTAACATTCCACCATACACATGCATGTAGAACACCCCCGGTGCGCTGTCACTGCAAAGTATCAATTCTCTTGCAGCTTTCTCAGTATCATTCCCATGACTCCAAATCGGTATGCGCTCGCTGTCCACTGAATTCGGGACTATAAACACAGACCTGCACTTTGAGCCCGTGTGATAAATGGCCGCTCGTATTGGCATTCCGACGGAGGAGTGTGTTCTTATGTGCACCGCTATTGATTTTTCGGCCAAAGTCCCCCTTAGGAATGTCAAAGTGTTATTTTCAGATAGAATGTATTGATATGCCTGCCATGCGCTAGCCACCATTTCCCGTCTGCGAAAAGGCAGGGAATCTTATCGTGCTGCGTGGAGAGTCGGACAGCGCCGTTGCATTTAAAGGCAGGAGAAGATTAATAACGTCCACATAGGAGAGAATGGGGAGTGCGCCCGAAGATTAATGAGTGGCACAAACAATGCATTTACCAGGAGTTTCTTTCTGGGTGCTAGTTGTGCGGCCAGCCCACTTTTCTATCAGATAAGAGCTTGTAAGCCAATATCGAGCCGTTACAAGCAGTAATTTAACAAAAAGAGGAGGCTGTGTAAGGTCAGATATATTTTGCACAGATTGTCACAGTGTTGGAGGTTTAAATGGGTAAAGTGAAGATGGATTTTATTGAAGCTTGTCTGGTCTGATATTTTTTTTCTTGAATGATGTGATTGTAGTAGTCGTCTAAGTCTATCCCACCCCTTGCATCCTAAGGGATCATTTTAATGATCATTGCTTTCAATGCTTTTCTGCTGGTGTGTTCTTTGTAGTGTTTGGCCATGGGGTAGTCTGTGTTTTGTGTTTTGGCATACTTATGTTCAACCAATCTATCAAAAGGATTCATATTTGCAAAGTAAATACTCACAGCACGGATTTTCATACAAATATCCAGTACACCCAGTACACCCATCTGGACTTTGATTTGAAGTCACAGGAGGAAATGATGCAAATTTTGTAGCCTACTGTTGGTTGTAGCATAAACAAAATAGCATCTTTATTAGCAACATGCATCCAGGGGAATTTGGGGGTTAGTCGAAGGTCAACGGTTCTTTTAGATTTACATGCGATAAATGAGGAAATGTTACTGACTGAAGTTGAACCCGTCCCTAATTAGTAGTCATCAAGGTTGCCCTGTTTCACTTTTCAAGTTTACTCTGCCATCTTTTTCCTCAGCATGATAGACTCTTCACTATTTCATATTGCTCTTGACATGAACTTAGAAATATGTATTGTCAGGCGTGTCAGGAGTCCAATGCCAATGTAACATGTATGAAGGGGCACACTGCAGTTGTAGCCCAGTAGACAGGTCTGTAATTGACAGGTGCAGAGAGCAGACAGGGCGGCCATGTTGACTGCAGGTGAATGAGAGGTAAATACTACAGTGGGGGCTTCCTCTGTACTGTTGCTCCTGTCAGTCACACTTTGGATCAGGCCCAAAGAGCACACAGAGGGGGCTCCATTCATCACAAACAAACATGGACATGGCAGAGTAAGGCAATTTTGAAATAGATGATTCAGAGCCTTTAGGGGGGAATGAATTCTAATTACATGTTTTATTTGAAATTCTGAAAAACAGTGTTGGCTCGGCTCGAGCACGTGATCCGATGTGCAATCTCATCTGATCTTGGAAGGTAAATAGGGTTTGGCCTGGTTAGTACTTGGATGGGAGACTGCAGATTCTGCAGTAGCAGTGGCTCTTGTGCATACTGTGCATACTACTTAAAATAAGATAGATATTTATTTGCCCCACAATGGGGAAATTCCAATCTTGCAATGTACAGTTCAGGAACAACAAGAGAATAGAAATAGGCACTCAAAAATCAACATAAAGATAAAGACCACCTTTCCTATTATGAGTGAGGCTGTGTGTGTATGAGTGGTGGTTGGATGGGCTTATGGCACAGATTGGCAGCCTCTTTTCTGTCAGTCTACCTCAGGGCGACTGTGGCTACAATGGTAGTTTACCACCGAGTATGGAATGAATGAATGCATGAGCAAAAGCTACTGTAGCAGCTAGAAAATAAGTGAATTTTTAATCAAAATTTTGGATATTCCTAATTTGACCATAGTCCATAGTAGTTTCCCTTGAAAATTTGAAATAAAAACAATTAAATATAAGTAAATATAAATTGTAATTTTAAAACAAATCGTCAAATGTACACAAGTGTTTGTGTTTGCTTTTGTTCATCCAAACTGTGTCTACCAGTGGCGGGCCATCAGGGCCAGCAAGGCCTTCTCTGCTGGCCTAAACATACTCAAAAAAGTGAATTTATTTTATTTTCATAAATATGCAAACAAAAATATTATCTATTCTCTGTTCTCTTTATGTCATATTATATCCACTTAGTTGAGTGGCTTCCATTGTTGTTTATGTGGTAGAGTTTTTAACCAATTATATTTCAGCAGCTTGTGTTGTCAGGCAAATTTCATTTGCCTGGGGCCTTTAGAATAAACAGAGCAGGCCCCCTCCAGTGTAAGTAGACACAGTCAGTCAGTCAGTTTCAATAGCCAATCAGATCTTGATTCTGCAAACCAGGGCCAGCTAGAAGGTCTTACGCTGAACTGGACATGTACATGTCCTGTGATTGGTTAAAAAACTTGCTCGAGCCGGCAAAGCGGCAGTTTCCAGAATATCGAACAACTAAACCCGGACCCGAACAGCTATTGCAGTATTTTAACCCATAATGTCGGAAGGAGGAGAAGAAATTGATCTGGTTGCAGATATACTTTCTACGCTATTTTCAAGACGGGCTTTTCACGAAAAAATGGATATTATGAGAAGAGGTCGGCCAGCCCCTGCGCTAGCGAACCTGTCCCAGCAACTATGAACTGTACCCGTGGCTCACAACTTCTGAGAAACGCTACATATTGTACTGTTGTTATACGGCTGGGCACTTACAACCTACGGTGCATTTAGAAACGTTTGGAGACACTGGAGTGGACC